>JAMBLF010001306.1:0-127920 GCA_030578115.1 Leucoptera coffeella
GTAAGAAAGTTAACATGAAATAATCTCAAAGCTCATCAAACAAATGAAAAATAGCTTTATTCCCAAAGTACGAAAATCCTGTATCCGACCAGAGTGGTCGGTATTCGGAACGACTCATTTTATAGAGGACCAGATTCCGACCATTATTATTTGCTTGATATTTTGAATAAAATACGCAAATATTACTTGCTGATTGATATCGACGGTGCTCAACAAACCAATAAATGATATGATGCAAAAATACTACGAATTAAGCAAAGTTTTCTTCAAAATAATCCAGATCTTCGTTTACGCCG
This sequence comes from Leucoptera coffeella, assembly GCA_030578115.1. Lineage (NCBI taxonomy): Eukaryota > Metazoa > Arthropoda > Insecta > Lepidoptera > Lyonetiidae > Leucoptera > Leucoptera coffeella. The sequence continues at coordinate 297 of JAMBLF010001306.1, forward strand.
ATTTATGTTTTTTTCGGATCCGATTAGTCAAAAAAAATTCCCTTGCGACGATTTCGGTCAAATGAGATATTTGCTGTTAACGTATCTAAACCAAATTTTGTCTTATAATGTAATATAAATTTATGAACTAATTGAGCGCAAATTCATAACTTTAACGTGAAATTTATAAGTTTAGGAGGGAAAAAACCAAAATGGTCGGATACAGGAGGTCGGTCGGTATACGGCGCTTTTACGTTAATAAATCTTTATTAATGAAACAGTAATAAGAAATGAAATATATGATATACAATAATTAATTAACATCAATATGATATCAAAATTGAATTGAACAACACAAAAAATACTTTACATTCAAATAAATTACAGTTCATATCAATGTTTTCAAATATTAGAGTTGTGATGGTATTTCTATTAAACATTGGAGACAGGTTACTAACCCATCTTCCAATAAATTCCACTATCCCTTCCTAAGACATGCCGGGAAGAACAGCAGCTAGTTAACTTTCTTTTAACGTCCTAGACTAGCACGGGACTTCCATGTATCCAGTAATAAATAATAATACATAATATTTAGGACATTATTGCACCAATTGAACTAGCCCCTTGATAAGTTCATTTAAGACTAGTCAACGTATATTTAAGAAATATATACATAGATAAATATACATATAGCATATATAATCAACAACCAGACTGGAAAGCAGAAGAAAAGCGTAGGTCTTAACTCTGCCTCCACCGGGAATCGAACCCGGGACCTCACGATAAGCGTCAGGTGGTTAACCCATCGCGCCACGGAGGTCGTCAAGTAATCATAGTAAAACACCCTAGCAACGCCAATTACTAGTCCATTGCATGCGTGAGTTGTTAATATAGGGTTTACTATGCCTTTGCATGTAGTTACCGCCTCTCTCTAATGTGTGTTGTCTAACTTGATGGGTCACGAGTTCGATTCCCGACTGTTAAACACACACTTTTGAACAAGTAACATACACTGTTATCGTCACTGATTGACACTTTGACTGTAAAATATATGTATGTAAATTGCAATGTACTTAACAGAAAGGATGTAGTGTAGGACGCCCCCTGCCAGGTGGACCGATGACCTCAAGAAGGTCGCTGGTAGTGGCTGGATGAGGGCCACGAATGATCGTGTTTTGTTGCGTACCCTTGGGGAAGCCTACGTCCAGCAGTGGTCTAGTACAGGCTAATTGATTGATAACAGAAAGGTATGTTAAGGTGGTTTGGACACATGCAGCGGATATATTAAAAGGAGGGTTACGAAAGGAATTTATAGAGCCAAAGTGGAAGGTAGAGTCGGACAGGGTAGGCCGCGTAAAACTTATACAGATCAAATTGGAAAAATTCTTCTTAAATCGGTAGTACGCAGAAGAACAGAAGAGCATGTATGAGAAGGTTTATGGGTGTGCGTGAAGCAAAAGATCTGTCATGGCCCGAGTCCTCTAAGGTTTTTCAAAATACATATCAGTTTAATATCAGGTAAGTAATAGTGTTAAGTTGGTAGTGGATTAACAAGTGTCAAATTTCGGTTTAAAAAATAGCGAAAACTCACTTTTGCTAATCCACTACCAACTTCACATTATTACTGATATTATATTTAAGATATTATATGTATTATTGGCCTTAGGATCGTTCAAGGTGGCGATCTATAGTCTACCTACGCTGATAGGGAAATAGAGGCGTGTATATATGTATGTATGGTATTTAAGTCACTTCTTACGTCGGTTTAAAATGACACAATGTGTCAGTAATGAGTAAATTCGATCATAATGTAATCGTCACTCAAAACATCCATTGTCTTGGGTTTGTGTTATGGTAACAATACATATACATACGTTAAGTCACGTTTATAAGTGTCGTAGATCTGTCATGGTGGGTACTTAGTCTTCTGTCTACCTTGAAAAGAATTAACGTTTTTAAGGTTTTATTTACAACTGTTTCCTTCGTTTAAAATCTTTCAGGACGGACTCCTTATCTCCGTGGTTACTTTTCATATTATAATTTGATAATAATATGGAATAGTGATGTCTGGTTGCTAACCCATCGCATAATAGATTCCTTTGGCCTTAGTTACTAGTGCTAGCATTGGAAATATAGGTTTCGTGTATTATAATGAACTCAAATTGTAGTTAGAGACACTCTGAAATGCTTTTATAACATTACGGTAGTATTTCTTGATAGTATTATGAGTTTCAAAACCAAAATCTTTAGAATAACCTATAAGCGCCGAGCGTGTATGTGGAGGTTCGAATGCGTAGTTAATTACATTAGTTTAGTTTTGCTACGTTTGCTTATTAATTAGCATATGTATGAGTATTTAGACTTAGTATACTTTCTCAGTGATCAATAAGAACAGTGATTTTTGAATGGTGAGTTTTGGTTGCTGTTATGCCAGATCTCTGTCTATCTTTTTCTGTGTTTATGTCGACATTATACCAGTCACGTTAGGTGCTAACTATCTGGTGAAATATGTGCTCGAGGTAGCCATAAAATCACTGCAATTTCGGAGGTAGACACGCGAATTTTTCTCTACGTGTATGTTATTTGTACGTTTGTATCTTTACGTACAGATTTTACCCATCTCCTTACACAAGGGTAGACATAAATCAAGGATCCACATCCCAATCTTAGAAACCACTTATGCTTCAGCGTGCTGATAGCTTATACGAAATATAGGAGACATATTAAGCCTATAAGTGACAGAACGCTAAGATTCGACATCAAATGAATAGGATTCATTTAAAAAGATCACGTAAAATTACGTTGTTATTTGTTAAAATAATTCATAGATTTTACTAATTAATTAATCACTACTTAATTTAATTATTGTTATTAAGGACTGGATAACTGCACTTTCGCATTGGGTATATCCTGTTATGATAGATAGTAGGTAGCAATGTTGTGTGTAATAAATAAATACTTTAAGATAAGAGTTTTACCATTTTTCCCAAGAGGGCCGAGAGACGTACTTGCCGCCTTTAATGGCCATGTCGAAAAGAACGGCAGCTAGTTAGTAGTTCATATTTTCTATTTAGGTATTCCGTAGTAATTAGTTGGGGCTTTTGTTAAGGTTTATTTGCATATGAAAAGGCATTCCAGAACTCTTTTTGTTTAGGGAGTAGTGTTGTAATGTTGATGACATTGGGATATCGATAAATTAAATCTAAAGCGCAGTTTATCGACTTATTTTGAAAATCATTGAAATATTTACGAAGTGTTCGAGGTGTTATTAAGTTATAATTTACCTAAATATGTTGTAATTTACCTACATCTCTCATGGGGTAGTCAGGGCGTTGAGTAAATGTTGCCACAATATTTTTAGAAACACTGAATCCGCTGTTGTAATATTGTATTAAAATTACTTAAATATTATTAGAATTTTTAATAATGAAGTTTAACAATTGGTTATCATACACATAGTGTGCATTGTCAATTGAAATAATAGTCATGCATCGGTATGTTAGTCTAAATAATAGATACAATGGAACACGTAAAAAAAATTCTTATTGCTTTGTTGGTGTCCAGTAAAACCCTTTATTTCTGTGAATCATATTGTCATTTTTAATAAACATTTTTTCAATGTAAACATAATATATCGATATAAGTTTAAATATATCGATAACATGTCCCTTACCAGTCCATCCCTAAAAACCCTAGTTTTTAGGATGAGCTATGGTCACGCATCCGTTGATCCGTGACTGTCATTCCAAATGGAAGAAGAACTGGTAATCCACAAGAGCATTTGGGCTCCTACTTTTTATATACATACACATCACGCCTTAATCCCTGTAGAGGGGTAGGCAGAGATCACGGATCACCATTTGTCCCGATCCTGACAGACCACTTTCGCTTCATTGACACTCATACATCTTCTCATATACACTCGGCGGTTACTTACTTTGTATATTCACGACTGTAAACTCTGGAGAGGTGGATAGAACATACGTTTTGTATCTTTTATGTTTTTTCGTTATTGGGAACAAAGTGTAGGAAGTTAAGGAATGTAGGTGATTGTGGCTAATCGATCTCCTGTAACTATACTATATACAATACTTACACTACTTTATCGAGACAGATCAGGATCCCTGATCTCTGCCTACCTCTTTACAGGGAATCGGGCGTGATTTGTATGTATGTATGTTACACTACCTAAGATTAAATTCTACGTCATTCAGTCGCCTTTTACATCATAGTCTTTTACTGAATTAAAGTCCTGAGTAGAATTGGTGGTTAAAGTAATGACTAAATTGTTAATTAACCAGTCCATCTATAAAATAATCAACCAGTTAGATAGACACCATATTGAAAAAGGTGTGTGTATGAAGAGGTGTATGAGTGTCAATGAAGCGAAAGTGGTCTATCAGAATCGGGGCACATGGGGATCCGTGATCTGCCTATCCCTCTACAGGGAAACGGGCGTAATGTGTATGTATGGATTTATGTATATATGTACATCATCTACAAATATATCAGTAGCTCCATCTATTGTCAAATTTACGTAATAACCGTGTCATTTATTCTCGTGACCGTCACATTTCAACTAACCTAACCCTTCCGCTTATATGCCTTTCATTACACGCTTCGCTTCGTCCAAAATGGAATCGTATTTCGCATTTGGAATGTTCGAAAATAAAACCAACTGTCACGTTCGGTTTGTATCGTGTAGCGGGACTGGCGTAATACCGGTGCTGTTTGTCTATAGCAATGTGCTGAGTCGGTTCATTTATTGTGTCATAGAGATGGCATTAATCGTAATATAACATACAATTCACGATTTGTGTATACACAGACTTTTGTGATTTGGAGAGGTAGTTAGAGGCTTGAGTGCCCATCTCCGAAGATTGGAAATCATGTTAGGTATGTGCCACTCAAATTAACTTTTTAAGGCAATCTGGTTGACTACCTCAGATGTGCTTATGGTAGCGACTAAGACACTAGGGATAAATGGAATGAAATTTAGCGATAGGCTAGCAACCTGTCACCAATGTTCCACCTAACATTACAACCCTATTAAACATCCCAAAAATGACCTAGGAGATATTATAACTCCGAGGTTCTGTCCACCCCTAAAGTATACATACTGGTACAGAATCACAGTACTAAGATAACGTGCCAAGTTAGGTTACTTAGTTGCAAAGTCTAAGCTGAAACTTAGACTATAATGCTTAGGAGGTTCCAGTTACGTGTAGAGTCTAACGAGCTACATTATACGGTGTAAGGAGTTAAATATGTTTGAGAGGATGAACTGTGTCTTTGTATAACCAGATATATGTATATTCATATATTTAGGTGTTTCTTTCTCTTATGGTCTACAACTATGGTTGACATAACAACAGAATAAATTGTACCTTTCTTTCTTAATTTTTATTAACTAAGTATACCTTTGTTACCTGACCCGAAAGTAAAAAAAACAAGTATTAGCTTTGCTTTTCACTAGTTTACCCGAAACTAAGGCCATTGCTATATGGCCGCAACTTATAGTTACAAAGGTAATAAATACTTTGTTTATAAAATATACGTGATAAATCCCGTTGTAAGTAAATTGAGTAGAAAGCATAAATTTTCCTAAAATATTATCATGGTATGATAGCAGGTTTCTAGACTATTTTGATCAATAAGTAGTCATATACAGCCTGCGATAATTACTTGCAACTACATTCAGTTGATACAGAGATTTATTTAAATATTATAGGAACTAAACTAGTAAATATCCCTTATATTCTATATCAATACCATCACATTCCTTATGAAGACAAACGCGTTCACGACCATTTGATTTCATGTCAGAGGTTCAGGTGTCCATCTCCGCAATTACGAAGGTAGTAACTCTATGGCCATCTCGAACCCACGTGTTGACCAGATAGTCAGTACTCAATGTGACAGATGGTAAGCCATAGCGCAATTTACAAGCACTACCTATTACTTGTTCGGGCAACAGGTAGATTTCCTCACGATGTTTTCCCTCACTGTAGTTTTCGACGCATTACGTAATTGTATATTTTTTGTATTTTTATTCCTAATAACTAAGCTAAAAGTCTACGTGTAAGTAGCCTATACGTTTCCGAGTCAGTTCACTTTAAAAGCATACGTTTTACTTCACGTTTTCCCAAATATAGAGGTAAAGTCTAGCTTATTCCTAGTACTGCATTCTAGGAACAATTGGTGCAATTTACCCTGGGTCTAGGGACACGGTATCGAATAGAAAGTATCGATACAGTACTCATGAGTAGTATCGATAAAAAAGTATCGTACTTGTAAAAGAATCGACACAAAAGTATCGATACCTCAAAGTATCGAGTACTTTTATCAGGCAGGGGCCAGTGGCCTATCTACGCCTTACTTACGTCGTTTAGTCAATGTTTGTCAGTAAGTATCGTCTGTATCTTCATTCAGACGTAAAATCAGAGAGTGAAAAATAACAAATGGTACATAAATATAAGATAAATACAAACAACCTACAATAAGTAGAGCCGCAATTTTTTAATCAAAAATATTATAATTCCCATTCCTCCTCGGTACAATTGCTTAAGAAAAGAAGTTTGTCGAGCCTCTTTGGCGATAGGCGGTAACGGGTTTTGGTAATTGCTATGGAAGTACAAAAAATTACCAATATAAAGTTTCAATATAAACTATCAATAACGCAAGAAATTCGATAAATATGTAATGCCACATGTTTTATACAACAAGCAACTAGAGTACCCGCCACATAAGGTGGCAGTTGGAGGCGTCGCCACAGTCGCGTAATCCAGTGTTGCCAGTAAACACGCCAAAACTAGCACTCACTGTGCCATACGGCTCGATACATTATATTAAGGTTTCATTTGTAACGATCTTTGGTTGCAGAGCTATAAACTCAAATAAAACAAATTAATATACCAAAGTCAAAAGTCAAAATATTTTTATTCAAAATAGGCCCTATCATAAGCTCTCTTTGAAAGTTATTTTATGATCTAAGTACAAATTAAAAAAACTATATATTGACAAAAGGAATATATATGAGTGAAGTGGAAGGGCGGTTACGTAGGGGCCGGCCTAATAAGACATATATGTAACAGTCAGATAGACGCTATATTGAAAAAAGGTGACGTTAGGAGTACCTATAACCGCCGAGAGTGTATTAGAGAATGTATGAATGTCAATGAAGCGAAAGTGGTCTGTCAGGATCGGGACAAATGGGGATCCGTGATCTCTACCTACCCCTCTACAGGGAATCAGGCGTGATGTGTATGTATGTATGTAAAAAAACTATTTCAAACATGGCACTGAGCATTGTCTTTACATATTTTTACCGAGGTTAGTTCACCAACCATTTCGGCTGCTCAAGATGCCACGTCATGAAGACCACGACCGCTCTGATAAGAGCGTAACGATTGAGAAGAAGAAGTTCAGCGGAGACCCTTGGAGAAGAACTAACAAGAAACTCCAGAAATCAATTTATTATAATCACCCTTAACAAACATAAAAATTACAAAGAGTGGGCAAAAAACACAACGCTGGTAATACTAAATTTACCTTTCATACAAAATAACACGCAATGGCGGAAACGTCAAATTTAGTTCCAAGTTTGGCTACTGCCACCTTATGTGGCGGGTACTCTATCAGTCATCACAACGACAACGAATAAAGGAACCATAGAGTTTTTTGTATAATTATTCCGTGTGGAAAGGCAAAGAGATTTAAGTCCATACAGCTGCAGCCAATGAACCATAGAGAACTGAACGAACGAGTTAGAATTAAACAACAGAAATGTGAATCCGGTTACCTATCAGCAATGGAACTAACTCTATGAATAAATGCTTCACCAATATTGAACAAGATGGGGTTACTAATGTTAACATAAATGATAAAATGACTAAATAAAAATAAAATTATTCGATACGATACCTGTACATGAAGTACTTGTTAAGTAAAAGTATCGAACACAAAGTATCGAGTACAAAAGTATCGGTATCGAAATCAAACTACTCGATACCATAGAGTATCGATACATTTTTCGTGTCCCTACCTGGGTCTAAATTACTAAAGTGCTGGCTCGTGAAATGGGACGGGATTGAGTGCGGAATAGTTTTGGCTTCAACTAGGATGTGTAGGGGTTTGAATTTATAAGGTGAAATTCTAGACCTGTTGAAATTATATAGAAAGATAACTTAGGTTTTTCCGGTCTTAGATAAACTAGTATTTAAAAGCTAAAAAATAAGCATTTAGACATCAATAATATCAAAAATTTAAGTGAATTGTAAACCAAAATGCAGTGCCAATCCAACTAATTTTTAAAATACGATCGTACGTATTTTTGTTGTGTTCGTGTGGGTAGTAAACAAAAAGCTGCTACGATATGATCAATTATAACATAAACACACTCACGACTATTTATCCCTTGAGAAACACCAAATCGGAAATAAGTATTTAACAACAACATCAAATTCACTAACAGTTACTTAACAGTTAATGAATATTTTAATTATTTAATCACTTTCTCCGATATTCTTCATCCCTTTTAAATACTTTCCCTGAAAATAAGCTAAATGTAAAACAAAAGCAAGATATTTCGAAAAAAAAATTTACGTCTATGTATTACGTACTCTAGTCAGAACCTAGGTCATTCAAATCCACCTGACTGTAAGCAGGATACATAGGTTAGCAGAACGGGAACAATGGGGACAATTTTCTACTAATTACCAACCTACTGGTAGGGGAGTAAGGCTTTCCAGAGATATCTAGGTATGTAGACTATTCGTGCTAACGTGGTGCTTACATACATACATACACTTCTGGACACATCTATTGGCCCACCTAGCATTTTCAGTTTCTTTTAGTCCTAGCAAAATTTTTTTATTAGGTCGAGTTAAAAGTTTTATGCAGTTTTTAACCTGGCATATTCACAATGTCATTCAATAGCCCCTTTTTGAATTTCGAACACAGAATTTTAAGAAACAAAAGACAATTTGCAGCCTGTTTGTTGATATCAAACAATCGAAACCTAAACTCTAAGGTGGGCCAATAGATGTGTCCGGAAATGTACATACTTTTGTACGCAATGTTTACTTGATGGTTGTATGTAAAATTAATTCGTAAAGAATATCCGTGATAAGGCGTATTGTTAAGTACAATCGATCGGGAAATAATTGATACGCTTTTGTAATGAAAGTAACGTGTGTAATAATAATAATTTTTATTTTTATCAACATATGTAGATGATATGTAACCAACAAAATTATTGTTATTCTAATGTCAGTAGATTCACCTAATACAAAAAAAAACATATTTTTACAAACTATATACAACTTACATAAACATACAAATATTTAAAAAATCCTTTCGTTGTTTTTAGCCCGAACTTTATTGGGATAATTATAGTTTTAATAGATTCGCGATTTATACTCATGATTAATAATTAACGGGACTTATTGCGTAAGTTTATATATAATAAAATTACCTTTTATTGGGATAAGTTTAATAAGTGGTAGTATAAGTACAAGTTTTTTGTTTAGTAGTATAAAAATCTAATACTATAATTACCTCATACAACATATCTGACCTAAGAACTAAATATACATACATATTTAAAACAGAAACAACGCAGTACTTAATAAAGACTAACCCTCCAGGGAACGTACAAGTTAGTTAATTTGGATCTCTGCCAACCCCTGGCAACGCAAGTAGCATTGTAATAAGAGCCCATGGGTCTAGTAAAAGGCGACTAAGGGAATATAGGTCGTTAAACTTAGACGACCTCCGTGGCGCGATCGGTTAGACACCTGAACGCTAATCGTGGGGTTCCGGGTTCGATTCCCGGTGGAGGCAGAGTTGAGAACAACGTTTTTCTTCTGCTTTCCATTCTGGTTGTTGTTTATATATGCTATATATGTATTTATCTATGTATAATATGTATACATTTCTTAAATATACGTTGACTAGTATCCTTAACACAAGTCTTTAATGTACTTACCAAGGGGCTAGTTCAATTGGTGTAATAATTTCCAAATATTATTATTATTACTATACTAACTAGTACAAGTATACGGCTTTAGTTTGAGTAAGATTTGGTAGATAATAATCGAACTTGATTTTTGATATGAAAGTAAGATTTTCTATTAATATGAAATTGGCCTTGATTAGATGAAATATCCAGAAATGTTCTTTCTCGTATATTTGAACAGTAACAAAGGGATTAGAGGTATTTTTAGCTAGTTTCAAAGGATAGACTAGTTAGTAGTAATCTCCTATATTTCAAAATGTTTTAATCTAAAAAGATCAGTCAGGCGTTGGTGTAACCATGGCGATGAATAACAAGAAGTTCAAACGGTGTGGCATCAGTGTTTGTACTTCAGCCGACAGCGACATAACCTTAGTGGTGAAAACTAAAAAGATTTTTTGGTAGATGATGATCGTCGAATAGAATGTAACCTGACTTCTTGCTGAAGTTTTGTAAGAGTGACTAAGGGATTAGATGTCTTCTAACATGCTATGCATGCTAACAAAATTTGTAATCATGATTAATAACTAACAGGACTTATCGTTTAAGTTTTTACGTAATAAAGTTACCTTTACTAACCCGACGTTTCGTTTGCAGCAGCAATGTGCTATCGCGAATCTCTTAAAACTATAAAATTGGTAATTTGAGGACACCATAATTCTAATCTTACTTTTTATATGTTTGTCATATCATGTATGCACTAGCTAGCTAGTAGACTGACCTCTTACAATATTCTAGAAGAAAGGTAATTAACTAATTCAATTTTTGTTTAGTTTTTTCTGTATATGTTATTCACCCGTTAGCTTATATTTAATTTGCCAACAACTAATCAGCGATTGGCTTACCACCTGTCACATTAAGTACTGACTTGGTCAACACGTGGGTACGAGGTGGCCATAGAATTACTACCTTCGCAATTGCGGATATGAACACCTGAACCTTTGATTGCCCGCAAGGGTTAATGGTCCTGAACGCGTTTGTCTTGGTCTTAATTAATCAGTCTACGTAAAGTATAATATTTAGGTCATGAAAAGCGTTTATTTAATGTCAGTACACTCTTCATTCAAAATCCCCTAGGCACTGTCTCGTTGCTAGCCCATCGCCCCATACAATAAATAGGTCACTCAGTAATTAGCTTGATTGGGTCATTGTGATTTGGACCATTTGTTTAATTAAGTGGTTGCGACACGCGACGTTGTTTGTGGGGTCAAAAACTTTAAGGTGAGTGGGTGTGAACCGGGTGTATGGTAAGGTTGAATGGGTTAGGAAAGTTAAGGGTACGGGTTCGATTCCCTGTAGAGTGTAGTATGAAGTTGTGCATTACATATATACATTATTATACATTATTTCTGTGTCCATTTCTATAAGAGTGATCTAATTCTGACACTTCATTATATATAGAGTCAGAAAATAACATAAGGTTTTAATACATACGGTCTTAGCACGGTAACACGAAACAGTCTAACACATTGGGTGCTGACTATCTGGTGAAGATTGGATTATATATAAATCAGCCTATACTAGTCCACTGCTGGACGTAGGTCTTCCCAAGGGTACGCCGCAAAACACGATCATACGTGACCCTCATCTAACTGAAATTTAATAATAATATAAAGATGTATATATGAAGTTCGGTGGGGTATATACGTATATAGAAATAAATACATAATTCTTATACAAAATTGCTGATTCATTATCTAATTGTATTGTATTGGTGATTAATTAATTTTCTGTATTTTGAGCGATGGCTTATTTTGATCAAGTTTTAATTGACTTTGTGAGTGTGTAAGGGTGCTTTGTGTTAGGGTAAAGTTAAGTAAAAGGCGAGTCATTTTAAAGTACCGTGTTAGCTAGGACGTAGATAAGAATTACTTTCTTAAATGTTTGAGAGTACACAGAACCTCAGAGATTTAGATTTCATATCTTTAGCCACCTTTAGCTTATGAATAAGTAACTACTCAAAGTACTTTTTTAATGAAATTTAATCGTTTTAGGGATGAGTAGAAACTCAGAAACGTAATAGGCCAGTACCAGCTCTAGCATATACATATGTATTTTGAAGTTATGCCTGTGATAGGTTGCTAGCCTATCGCCTAATACACTTCATTGATCCCAGATCCCTTTCGTTACCTACGACATGCTGGGACGAAAGCCAGATAGTTAGTATTCTTATCACGTCCCAGTCTAGCACGGAACTTAACGTTTAACCTCTGTAGTTATAATATCATTTGTCTGTCTGCCCTTAATGGGAGCAATTTGAAGTGTCATAAGGGTTATGTCATTCCCATTATGATGAATGATGAATAAAGTCATCATTGATGATTGTTTGTCTAATGCCATGATTGTTTTCCTGTGGTTGTGTCATAGTCTATGTATGCTGAAGTCGACTAATGCTTTTTGCTAAATGTCAGTTCAATATCATATCAGTAACAGTGTGTAGTTGGTAGTGGATTGGCAAAAGTGTCAAATTTGGCGCATTTCGAAAAGAAATTTGACACTTGCTGATATTAATGGTGAATTTTGACACTTTGGATAATCTTAAATTAACTTTGAATATCCAAACACTGTTGCATTGAAAATAGAGATCCCCAAAGCCTTATTAATGGGTATCTTATGTGATTTCGATGACAGGTAGCTAGCCTATCGATCAATAGATTCCATTCTAGCTAAGAAAGAAATGTATCTATTAGTAATATAATATTGTATATATTGTAGGACGTTATTACACCCATTGAACTAGCCCCTTGGTAAGTACATTTAAGTCTTGTGTTAAGGGTACTAGTCAACGTATATTTAAGAAATATATACTTATTATATATAGATAAATTATCTATCTATTAGTATATTTATATTATTTAGATAAATTATTATATCTATTAGTATATTTCCTTTACGTTCAAGGCTTTCCTAAGTTAAATAGTTAACAAATAATGTACACAGGTAGTCGTTAATCAATATGGGTTGTTATGCCACCGCTGCTCAACGGCCGAACCAGTTATGCATACGGAGAGGCTTATAACTAAGCTTAAAACTGACTTTTTGTAGGACCGATTATCGGGCCGATTTTTTCACTGTTTCTTATGTTATTATTTATATGTCAACATAAAAAGGTTTTATAAAATCTTATGTAAATTATAAATAGGAATGCATATACATCGCGCCTATGTCTCTTCAAAAGGGCAGACAGAGACAACCCCTATTCTTCTAGATCCTTCAAGAAAATCAATGCATCTTTTCATACACACTTGATGATAACAGTCACAGTACTTAACTTCAAAAGTTTTTTACTTGTCTTGACTTGTCATCTCGAAAAATAATTAAATAGAGATCCGATAAATAAAGATATAGATAGAATACTTTGATATATGAGAAGCTTAATAATTACCGAGTACTAGTTTCAGAATGTTCAATTAATTAATTAATAATTTTGTACCGTCTTTTCGTAGAGCGTCTGCGTATTTATTTAAAAATTCGGACACCGATTATCGGTCGTGCGCAGGCGCTTAGTCTCCGGATGTATGGATCGAAGTGCGCATTCTAATTTAGGGTCCCGGTAGTGAATTCCTCAGGCTTCGGTAGAGCGGTGGGCTGACAATCGTTGTGTAAAGGTTCCGGGTTAGGTACGAAAGAAGGTATCTGGTTACATTTAGTACTGACTAGCAACAGTTGACATAAGTATGTATAGTTATTTTTAAACAACGGTCTATGCAACTGGGTCGAAACGTCGGGCAAAATAAAGGTAATCACTTATCTTTATAAATTTATCGTGATTTGACCCGGTCTCACATAATTATTAAAATAAGTATGTATGTTAATTGATTTCTAGGTAACTTTAAGTCCAAAACCATTTTTTTTCTGTAGAAATTTTGGATCTATATGATATATAGTTTATATAATATAATATTGATGTATATTTTTAATTGAGTATTATTTTAGGATTGACAGATTGCAAGTATCCACACAAATGTGATCTCTCATCATTATCTAACTTTTAGTAAAAACCGGCGTGTTAAAGTATGTTATGAAGAAAAAAAAATGCTAACGATTAATTTGATATACGAGTATTTGTTTTAATGAAATTTATAGACAGCAACATTATGTATATATATTTTATTCTAAATGTGTATAAGGCGACAACATTTTACCAGCTGTCTCAGATCTCTGTCTACCCCTCCACAGACATAGCTTATTACATTTATTGTAGTGTCATTCAACTTAAAGTATTCTTCAGCTAACTGTAGTTAGGTTTAAGCCGTCAATAGCTTATCAGAGGCATCGCGAACGGTATTGGAAAGTATTTATAACGCAACTGTGACCGTTACGTTATTGTTTGGGACGTAAAAAGAAAGCTAACTAGCTGCCGTTCTTCTCGGCATGTTGTAGGCGTCTAAAGGAACAGGGGTAAAAGGAATGTATTGAACTATTATAGTAAGTAAAATCAAAGTAAAAAAAAATTAATTCAATATAAGCTTAGCAATAGTACATTAATGATAACGTCGAGATATATTGAGTGGCACTGGTTGTCTTACAACTATGACTCTACCGTTGGTTCGGAAGCCCTAGCTTGGAGAAGGACCAACAAGAATCTACAGCCTCAGGGATTTTCGCCCAGTACCAACGAGCTATCAATGTTTCATAATGGTGTCATCACGACCTCTGTTTATTATCTAAATATAACCATTGAGATAGGACCTGATGTTCTGTCCACTCTGAAGGCTTTTAAGGACGTGAATGTATGTGTTAGTATCTAGTTTAACGACAATACAAATACAAGACAATCTTTTGGTGACAGGTTTCTAGCCCATCGCTTCATCCATTTATCCCTTCCTAGTTTAATATAAAAACAGAATTTTCTTCCTTATTCTTGTTTATAAGCCCGTCTTAAGGAATTATGCAATCATCTTTCTAATTAATAATCCTGTAGAGTTTATCGCCGACGGCCCCTGTTATAATTTAAAACAAGGGCCTTTTAAATAACTTCGTTAGGGTTGTATCGTGTTCCCTTATTGTGTTTACTTAGTGGTATACTCTTGAGGTCAACACCGGGAATTGGATTCGCATTAAGAAAAGAGTGGCATTGCCATGTCCCCACGATTTCGCCAATGAGACTTGACAACGGTTGTCTGGAATTGATCAATATGGCTTTTTTTCTCATTAATTCATTTCTCATTGGCCAGTTAATCTCTGAATATAATGATGTCACTATTTACTTAACGCACATCACTACTCACTACATAGTATAAAACAAAGTCGCTTTTTCTGTCCCTATGTCCCTTTGTATGCTTAAATCTTTGAAATTACGCAACGGATTTTGATGCGGTTTTTTTTAATAGATAGAGTGATTCAAGAGGAAGGTTTATATGTATACATCCATTAAATAGCCAGAAGTGCGAAGCCGGAGCGGGTCGCTAGTAGCCTATATATGTAACCAGCTTCTGAGCGGAAGTATTAGAGGTATACGTTTGACGCTGAACCAGGCTATATAAAAGGGTGATGTTAGAAATACCTTAACCACCAAGTTTTAGTGTATATGAGATGTACAGTCGTGAATGAGGTGAAAGTAGTTTCAGGGACAAAAAATGATATCAGCCAGTATATTCTTACAGCTGTTATCAGTTATCCTTAGCTACTCTTATGTAGGGAAATAGTCACGTGACTTGTAGGAATATAACCAGTTGTGTATTGTGCATATCCTTCAGAGATTATTGATGTCATATATCTGAGATACAAATATGTGGATTGTTATATTTCTTTGTTTTATAAGTTATGTATTATTTTTTTGGAAGCCGGCACTATGTCATTGCAGAATGTTATTTTGCTTTGTATTTTGTATTGTTTGCAGTTACAGTTACAATTGTATGTAATACGTAGTTCGGTATTTGATTAATTCCATTGTGAGTGTGGGATTTATTAAACGAGTATGTAAACCCGATTCGCTCATAAGTCATAAGTGCGATTTATAAACATGAAAAAAAATTAAAGAGCGTTGCGATTAGATTTAACGAAATATTGAATTAAATCGAATTTTTCGTAGATATATATGTTGTTGATTCGGAATCATTGTTTTGGTCTTCAATATTTTAATCATGTCTACCGTAACCAAGAGGTCCATCAATGCTTTTTACAACATCTTTTGTAGTTTAATATCACTTCAGTAACGCTCTAAAGTTGTTAGTGGAATAGCTCAAGGGATAAATTAATTACGCCAGTTCTAAACCTAAATTTCACACTTTTACTGTCATCAATATATGATGCTAAATTTCACTTCAATTTAAGAAATAATGTTCATCTTAACTTTAATGTTCACGACCTTGGGGTTATGAAATTAATATACATATATCTGTAGGTGAAGTAGAAGGGAAGTGGTTACGTAGGGGCCGGCCCAATACCAAATATAATAATGAAATAGACGCTATATTGAAAAAGGGTGATATTAGAAGTACCCATACCCGCCGAGTGATAATGACAAGGTGTATGAGTGTCAATGAAAGTTGTGTCAGGATCGGGACAAATGGGGATCCGTGCTCTCTGCCTACCCGTCTACAAGGAATCGGGCGTGTTGTGTATATATGTATGTATGTATTAATAATACAATACTAGAGTAAACTCCGGGTCTAGTTAGTTCCCTTGGGTCCCGTAAAGACATTATTTGGGGTCACGGTGGCTTAGGGACGTGACGTCAGAAATTACTTGTTATTGTTGGGAAGAAAGTTATATAGTAAGTGTACCATAGTAGTATAGTAGTAGGTACCATATAGGTAGATAGTGTGTTTGTATGTGATACAGATAGATATAGCAAGATGAATTAATATACCACATAGTAATTAATGTATATATAAGGAAGGAATTTGTTTATTAATTAATGTTTATCCTATCAAGTAATAAATAGACAACATCCCGTTTCCTAAAAGAACTTAATATGCGTTTATGCGTCTATTGGTCGATGGATTAACAATCTATCATTAATGTCCCATGTAATCACAACCATACATACACATCACGTCTGATTCTCAGTAGAGGGGTAGGCAGAGACCACGGATCCCCATTTGTCCCGATCCTGACAGAACACTTTCGTTTCATTGACGCCCATACACCACCTCATACACACTTGGCAGTTATATTTTTGTATCCTATCCATTAGTTTTCCCATTGAGTCTCTCCATCTAATAGAACCCCGTACAGTAACATATCGACCAATTTACAGTGCTGACGAGCAGATAAACTGAAACCGGTCAGTGCCCTATTAACTGGGCTGTTAACTATCCGCTTCCGAATCCGATAAATAAAACAAAACGTTGCCGCACTGCGCTAAGCTTTGGCTAGCTAAATTAATACTACATATACTCGTATATATATAAAAGGGTGACTTCGTGAGGCGATTGGTTGAGCATCTGTACGCTAATCTTGAGGACCTGGGTTCGATTCCCGGTGGAGGCAGAGTTAACAAATACGCTTTTCTACTGCTTTCCAGTCTGATTGTTGATTATATATACTATATATGTATTCATCTATATAAAATAAGTATACATTTCTTAAATATACGTTGACTAGTACCCTTAACACAAGTCTTAAATGAACTTACCAAGGGGCTAGTCCAATTGGTGTAATGTCCTAATTATTATTATATAATTAAACTAGGTACTAACTACCACCTAGGTACCATGTTTGAACAATGCAATGGCTTTAATCCTCCCACGCCGCAGATAGTGTTTATCTGGACGTCCGGTCCTCTGACAGATTCAGGACATAGTTTCATGGCAAAACATACAGTTCACGACTATTGTGCCTTGTTAGGTAGTCAGAGGTTTAAGTGCACCAAAGACTTGTTAAGGCAAAAACGTCATTGATAAATTAACGGGCGTGTTTGTTGTTTCATAGTTTTGTACATACATACACACATTACGCCTGATTTCCTGTAGAGGGTTAGGCAGAGATCACGGATCCCCATTTATCCCGATCCTGACATCCACTTTCGCTTCACTGACACTCATACACCTTATCAAACACATCCTTATAATGTTGTATGGAATGATGTTATAAAATTTGTTAATTGTCAATACTTTTATGCTTTTGAACTTCTAAAACACCGTAATAGGTTCTATTCGATGCTTGTTTACGACCTTGAACTTTACCTATCTAAAATAAGTAGGAAGAACATAAGCAAATTTCGTTACCCATAAGATGATCAGCATTCTCTGGCTACCCCACTGAGAATAACGGTCGTGAACCATATGTTGGTTTCAATTACTACATAGTATAAAACAAAGTCGCTTTCTCTGTCCCTTTGTATGCTTAAATCTTTGAAACTACGCAACGGATTTCGATGCGGTGTTTTTTAATAGATAGAGTGATTCAAGAGGAAGGTTTATGTGTATAATAACATCCATTAAATAGTGGAGTAGGCTATATATTTTATACCCGTGCGAAGCCGGGGCGGGTCGCTAGTTTGGCATAAAGTGACAAAAAGAGGAAGTTACACAGAATCATTCAGAAAGAAACCGGTATCATTTATTTATTTATTCTCCGAGTACCGTTGTCAAATGTAAGGCGCGCCTCACACATCCTGATTATTTTTAGTGCGATCGGTAGCTCGCAGCTGACCGGATGTAAGTGTGATGTACACTTTACGTAATCGTTGGAGGTACTGTGTAGGACATAAGTGTCACGACTGTAATTTTTTGAAAGGCAGGCAGAAGTGGAGAGGTCATTACATCGAGATCATTTGTAAGACACGATGTCAGGTGATCATTATCTTAGTGATAACAGGACAGACCTTTGATTGATTAGAATTTATTTTACAATATTCTGTACACACTAGCAATACACATGCAGTTGTTCGGAATAGGCAAATAGTCAACACTTGTAAAGACTTCTCATGATCTTGACACGTAATAACAGAGACTATCGATCGTCACCTGAAACGATCCTGACAAATCTCTTGCTTCACTCACACCCATTAACCTTCTCATACATGCTCTTCTGTTCTTCACACACCATACACTAACCTTGAGAAGAATGTCTCCCATTTAATGTGTATAAGTTCTACGCGGCCTAATCCGTCCAACTCTACCTACCACTTTGGCTTTAATATCAGCATCTATACAATGTCTGCATAAGGTAGAATGCGGAAAATTAGGTTTGACGTAACAATAAACCCATCAATGTATAATAATCATAAAAAATCTAGACTAGAACAAACAGAGAATGCCTAGAAAAGCATCTTACCGAAAATCCGCATCCCTGTAACTAACCGTGAAACGGTATAGGGAAACTCGTGAAAATATTTCATGCAACTTCTGAAATTCGAGCCATAAGTTTTTGCATGGATTCACTTCGGCGATTTCGTATTTGAGATCTGTAGTGGGAGGGTTACTATGGAGAATTGGGATTAATTTATCTATTTATTTTTACAATTACAACAACGAAAATGTAGTGACTAACATTGAGAAGTGTATGCTTTGATGGTTAGGACATGTTATGCGGATGAACGATATTAGATTGACAAAAGGAATATATGTGAGTGAAGTGGAAAGGCAGTTACGTAGGGGCCGGGCCAATAAGACATAATATGACAGTCAGATAGACGCTATATTGAAAAAGGGTGACGTTAAGAGTACCCGCCGCCGAATCGTATAACCGCCGAGTATAAGAAGATGTATGAGAAGATGTATGAGTGTCAATGAAGCGAAAGTGGTCTGTCAGGATCGGGACAAATGGGGATCCATGATCTCTGCCTACGCCTCTACAGGGAATTAGGCGTGATTACATATATACAGAGCCAAGCCCCAAAACAACTGAGCTACGTCGAATTATTACTAATATTTCTACAATTTTATATATCTTCACTTAAAGATACTAACACATAGTAAGGGACAATAACATATGTATGTATATGTGTTAACCAGAATATATGTGATGCGCATGTCCCCAACATATTTTGCGAGAATGTTACAGTGAATTTAAAATTTTACGAGTATTTTTATGAGGTGATTCCACGCTTTATAGTCGCTGTTAGAGGTGATATAGGTGTATTGGATAGACATTAAGGAATTTTGTTAAGAAGGTTATGTTAGGTAAGTGATGACATGAATTAAGTATGGGGTTATTGAAAAAACTTCTTGTTTTGGAATTAGGAAGTTGGTGGTAGTTTTTTGTTCTAACCTGACTTTTCCTTACGAGTCGATATTACAAAATACCGCTTATGTAGTTGTACTATCATGCGAGTATTACGTCAAGATTCTAATTGATTTTGTTTTAGGAAGTTAAGTTAGTAGGCGAGTAAGTTCAAGTGATTATATTAGATGCATATTTGTACCTCTCATTCGAATTAATGCCATAAACTTTTTAAAGTTAGTCTGACACTTGATTGACCTGCGTCATATTTATGAAGATATAAGGCCAATTTTATAGATTATTCTATGAATTTCCGAAACATTACTAGCCTATCTGGCAACAACAACCGTAACACCTCGTTTATCATAACAAGTGTCCATTACCACGAATATTCCTATAAACTAAAAGAAACATATCAAGTTCCGTTTTATTATATATAAATAAATATACATACATATATACATTCACATCCTTCAAACCCTTTCGAGATGGACAGAACCTTGGAGGAATAATGTCTTTTAGGTCACTTATCAGCATAAATATTGGGGTTGTGATGTCATATGGAACATTGGTGACAGGTTGCTAGCCCAATTGATTTCATTTACCAGTAATATAGACAATGAAAATAAATATCTTATTATACAGGGTGACAGATTTATCACTGGCAATATTTTAACCTGGCTATCAGTAGCACCTATAGAACCCATTTTCATAATAAAAAAGGTAGGAAATTTTTGGAAATTTTTGACAATTTTTTTAATTTTCATTTTAAATTTTCCGTAATATATGGGTACCCTATTAACGTACAACTTACCAAGGTCATGTTCATTCATAAATTGTAAGTTTACATTCTCTATGGTAATCTAGTGTTTGTGGACCAGGAGCATCTTGAACGAAACTTTTGTCATTATTGAGACATTGTTTTCACAGGTTAGGAAGCCAATAGAACATACTTATGTGGTTTCCTTTAAACATTAATTACGACAATGTTACGCACTATTCTTTTCTTTAATCCAAATAATCATCACTGCACACAATAACACAACATAAACATTAGCCGGTTATGGATTGTACTTAATTTAATCGCGTAATTATTCTATGCTGGTTACTAATTAATCTCCCTTTAGTTTACGCTTTGATAAGTTCTTTAAAACATTTGATTCCATTAAATTTTTTATGTTGTAATTCTCGACAATTATAACCTCAAAAGCACTTCAGTACTTAATTAATTTCATTTCCACTAAAGTATGAATTTACATTCACATAACTAAATCATGTTTTACTTTCACAACATTAATAAACATAATCTACCATTATTGTACTATGAATTAGCAATTTAACATTAAATTATAAATTCAGACGACAAAAATACTTTTAACCGCCATAGCGTTGTAAAACAAACAATCAAATAAATAAATTAGCCACAGATAAAGTAAAGATGAAGTAGAGATCGCGTCATACAGCCAGGGTGAAGTGCATTACATTTCATACTTTCGACTTACTACGAGCATAAGTATTTAAATATTTTGTATGACTAATTAATAAATATACATGAGATGAAGAATAAACAATGATAAGTAAATCATTAATAATAAAATTGTTTATTTCACTTATGTGTTAGTACTATTTTGTCACTAAAAGTACTTGATACTTCAAGTACTTTTTAAGACATGTAACCATACCATTAAATTAATGTTATTACTCTATGTTGAATTGAAATTGAATTGTTTATTGTAAAAAATTTTAGCAACGGAATTCGCAAGATGATAATAAGTTTTGAAATTATTTGTTATAAGTTGTAATAACTATCGATACGGATTAAAATGAACAAAAATCGAAGAACTAGTGAAAGGGAATCGTTTTTAGCATCATGTACAATGTATGTGTGATGAAATCGATGTGTTTTGATAATTTTCATTGGTGGCATGTAATGTTCAACCAACTTTTATGTTCTTGTGTATTAAACAGCAGGTAAGCCGTAGTGATGATTAATGACGACTTTTCTTCATACCCTAGAACGGCATTGGGGTACAACAGAAATAGAGTTTACAAAAAAAATTAAATTTTTACTTTGATGTTTTGTTGTTGATAGTTGTTTGCTTTGTTGTTGATAGTTTTTTGTTTTGGGTGTTGAAAGATGTTTAATTGAATGAGAACTTATGAATGAAATAATGTAGGGCGTCCACGTATTCTGAATTGGCTCCCAAACTTTGAGGAGGCTTTTCTCCATATTTTTGTACTGGAGGGTACTAAAATAATTAAGCCAGGCCGCATAATTTTGATCATATAATCTACCCTTGAAGTATTGCCAGTGATGAAAATTTCACCCTGTATATAATAAGTCCCACACTACCTTTGACCATTCTATTGTAATGTGTAAAGCCTTATTACCATTCAATTAGCGGTCTCATAGTAAACGGAGGTCAACGTTCCAATTTTGAATTTATTGACAGGCACTCGCGAACGTGACAGGTGGCGTGTCACCTGCTTCCGGTGGTACGTGCGCATCCGGTGTAATTGCTCATTCGCAATCCGGACGCCGACGTGAGCACGTCGAGTAATTGGTTAAGATAATTGTCGTAAAATGCTGTTAATTGATTGGTGGTTATAATGCTTGCTGGTTAGTCGGGACGTCGGTATGTTGAGCGGAATAAGAGAAGACAATGTATGTAAAGGGGATTGGTCAGGGTTAGATCAAACGGGGCTAATAGTTAGTCATTCAACGTTTAGATGCATATTTATACGTTATTTAATGCCTTTCGGGGTGCATAAAACCTCGGAGACATGAATGTGTCTCCTAAGTCACCTTTTAGCATGAATATTGGTAATTGCTGGTTAAAGACACAGAATTTAACTTATTTCTATTAAAGCAATTTACCAAAATACAATTTTATCATTAGCGACCTATAAATATCTTTAATTAGATCAAAATATCTTTTATATATGTTGATCGGCAATCGAATGAAAACCCTAAGATCATAAGCTTCATGGCAAACTATCGGTAAAAACGGCTTTTTTGGTAAACCATTTCAAAGATTGAAAGAAAGCACTATATTCACTACTTACTTACCATATAACATGTACAAAAACCGACAAAACAAACTGAAAAATCAATAATAATGATTCGTCATAAATCCATTATTGCATTAACCATGCAACTATGTATTTAGTTGATGTTTTAAATCATTTCATCGTTGCATATAGCATTGTTTATGTTCATTGTACTCGTCCGTATCGCGATTGCAATATCTCGTTTATGACAGGGACACTGCGTGACCTATATTGTGACAGATTAAAGACAATCATTGTTTATTTCATTGAATTGTTATATACATACATTCACGTCCTTTAATCCCTGAACTGAATAAGATATAATATCTCCTAGGTCACTTTTTAGCGTTAATATTGGTTACAGGTTGCTAGCCCATCGCCCAATAGATTCTATTTACCCCTAGTTAATTAGACGCTTCCTACGATATGCCGGGAAGAACGGCAGCTAGTTAGTATTCTGTTACGTTCCTGACGGGAAGGGATAAATGACAATTATTGTTTATTTTATTGTATGGAAGAATGTAGAGACTAAGATTTAGAGAGGCATGCTTCGATGGTTTGGACATGTTATGCGGTTGAATGATAGTGGATTGACAATATTGTAGGGATTGACTTGTTTGCTATTGTCCCTGACTATGATTCTTTCAAGTTTATGTAATTAATGTTTATAATTGTCAAAATTATATTTGTACAATTAATTATGATTATTCTTATGTAGGTATACTGATGAAACATTTAACAAAACGTATGTTTGTATATATGTACATACTTTTTTACACCTTTTGTGTTAAACAAAAACTCTTAACATTAATATTCTACGTAAGATATGTTGGTCTATATAATCCAACCTTGCGAAATTATGTCAAATGTTAAATAACGAAAGCAGAGACCATTGTGACCGGCCTGGTTACTTTTTGATTTATAATGATTATTAAAGCCTCTAGTGGTATAACTTAGCATTTTCCTTAAACAAAATGGACGAAAGGTTTGAAGGTAAAGTTGAGAAGGGTTTAAGGGCCCTAAGAAGGTACGATGTATCTTAAATACTATTTTACTAGGTTCTTATAGAGTATGTTTGACGTAGTACTTAAGTATATAGTAGTCAAGTGTGTATGTAGAGTTGTATGTATGTTAGTGTAGGTAAAGTAATGGATATGAATAAGAAAAATAGATCGCGTATTTGTGTATAGCCTTCAAAAGGCTATATCTATAGATAATAATGATATCCTTACGAATACCTAGTACTTATAATTACTTATCACCGTGTAGTACACGACCTCTCACTAACATAGGGTAGTCAGAAATCTGAGTTTCAATGCCAGCATATCCAGAATAATAACGAAAATCAATCCAAGTTTTTTTGATTCTGTCATCTCTGATAGCCATTTAAAAGAACGTTTTCGTAATTCATATGTGTGTTTGCTTATACAAACCCTGAAAAATAAAAAGAAAATATTTAATCCAAACATATTATTATTCCAGATTTTATAATTACATAAAACGATATGATGTATTATAATACACGTTAATAATATAAATAACAATGTATGCCTTAATCAACTTAAGACTGCTAAGTGTAACTTAAAAGGAGTCAAGTAACCAAAATATTTAACTTATTATATACTTAGAATACATAATATGCCTTAACTTTGTATCTTGTATCACATATAATGTTAGATTTTGTACGCAATATAATGGGAAAGTGTTAAATAGTGTTTATAAGTGAAATGTGGTGAAGTGAAGTGGTGAAGTGGATTTCTGGTCATCATGGAGCGGTGTGACGGATTCATGGTGTACAGGAAGCCGGTATACAGGGTGTTCCAGTATTTAGAAACGTGAGTATTAGTAGTTTTTTTTAAACACTCGCGATTTATACTTATTTTATTTACTATGTGAGACTGGGTCGTGTCACGATTAATTAATGAAGATATAAATACCTTTAATTTACCCGAGGTTTCGACCCAGTTGCATAGGCCGTGGTCGCGTAGTCTTCTCGGGTCTTCCCGCTGGTTTTTAAGAGAAAATAACTTGTAACTACTTACGTTATACAATAAATTGACGTCTCTATGTCCCCAACGGGATAGGCAGAGACTACCAATCGCCACATGGAACGATCCTGTCAAAAACCTCGACTTCGTTTTTCTTCGCTACTATCGAAGAAAAACGAAGTTGAAGCTGCAATTCTGTTCTTCCTTGTTCTTCGGTTCGTTCCAGTTGAGGATCCAAATATAATTCCAAAGCAAACATATTAAGCCAGTTTGACATCACAATTGACTAAATATTCAGCCGAAAATATTTTTTTTGTATTTTCAACTTTCACTGAGCTGCTGACTTTGGTGACGCACCATAGACGACTCATTGATTGAATGATTGAATTGAATGAACTTATACAGATCAAATTGAAGATATTTGCCTCAAGAAGGTTATTGTAGTGTGAACAGGAGAGCATGTATGAGAAGACTTTTATTCAGGGAACTTACTCCACTATTTGTATCTTCAACTTTGACTGAGCTGCTGACTTTGTTGACGAACCATAGACGACTGACGGAATATTTGAATGTAAAAAATAGCAATGGCGGAATTTACCCTCTCACGATTGGTCGTCCGAAACCAATTTGCATGCTGTCTCTGCTCCTGACAGTTGGAGTGTCTATTGTGTAGGTATTCTCGAAGGTTCTAGACTATTCCTTCTAGAAATAGACTCAGTAACGAGCGAGGGACGGGTCAATGGAATCTATAGGGTGTTTAAGTGTTAAGGGAGTAGTGATTAATATTTATTTACATACTCGTATATACGTTTCACGACTTGTGTTTTGCGTATCCTCACTTTTTTTATTTTGTTTGTACTCAATTTTTTGAGTGTTTTTTTAAAGGTTTTTGATGTCATAATGGAACATAAGTGACAGGTTTTAGCAATGCCTAAATTCCATTCCATTTACCCCTAGTTTCTTAGTCGCCTACGACATGCCAGGAAGAACAATAATCATTCTTATTACGACCCAATACTAATCTTATTTTTACGTAATCACATATATACATATACATCACGCCTGATTCCCTGTAGAGGGGTAGGCAGAGATCACGGATCCTCATTTGCCTCGATCCTGAAAAACCACTTTCGCTTCAATGAAACTCATACACTTTCGGCGGTTATAGGTACTTCTAACGTCACCCTTTTTTCATATGGCGTCTATCTGACTGTTATGTCTTACAGGGCCGGCTTCTACTTAACCGTAATAACATGATTTAACAATAACCAACATAAACACATTAGTTATAATCCTACGTTCAGGTTACGTTAATGCTGTAGTGCATCCCTACTCGGTTTGTTTATGTATTGGAAACAGCTGTTCTAAATAGTGAGTTCGAAATAAAACACCATTTGAAGGGGGTCATACATGTTGGGTGATCCTTAAATAGCTATTGTATATTCTAGTGTAAAGTTTACTAACGGTGAGGGAAAACATCGTGAGGAAACCTGCCTATCCCTCAGGATAGGTAATAGTCAGTGCCTATATACGGCGATACGGTTCACTACCTATCACGTTGGGTGCTGTCTATCTAGTGAAACGCGGGCTTTGAATGACCCATATCTAACATGCCTTTGAAATTTCGGAGATGGGCATTCAAGCCTCTGACTACCCCGCCATAATAAAAAACGGAGTGTATATACACAAGTCGTGAAGCGTTTGTATGTTTTTTATGTAAAGTTTGTAGTTTGTATGTACTAGTTTTAATCAAAGTTGTTAAGTAGGCGAATGTGTTTTGTTTTGGCTGTTGGTAATGTTATTGTTTTGGTATATCTAAATATGTTATTAATACATGATTCGGCGTAGCTCAGTTGTTTGGGACTTGACTCTGTATCAGTGGGTGCAGTTCTAATCTTGCAATGGAAATGGAGTTTCAGGAATTTCTATGTACATTTACGTTTTGTGAAATCCACTGAAAACTACGGTGAGGGAAAACATCGTAAGTAAACCTACCTGATTCCCGAATAATTAGTGCTCTGTTGTGTTTACCCCCGAAAGGAAATACGGTACTAGAATTTTTATAATTTTTTTTAGAGCAAAAGGCTTTTAATGATAACAAGTGTTTTCGGCACTTTTAATTCTGTCCACTCCCCGACTGATTGCGCCTGTCTGCTGGTAAAACTGTTATCCTCTACAATGTAGACAGAGATTCGCGTGTATGTATCCGATAATGCGTAATAAGAATTATACGGGGACATACAACTCAGTTTTTACTCAGTTTAGATAGCCATCTAACGTATCGTCGTTGTCAAACCAAAATCTGCTATGTGCACTTTTTCGAGATTTTAACTTTTTGACGTCTGCGTATAGAACACTGATCAATCTACCGTATAAAAAACTGCCATGTGTCTATAAGCACTGGGAGACATTATATTCCATAAATATTAAACTTCCGTCGTTAAATAACAAATCAGTTCATTTCTAACATCTATAGCTTTCATTTGATATAGTATTTAAAATGCAAATTCATATAAAATTTTACAAGAGAACTTTTTTTGTCAATATCTCGAAAGTATAATTTTGGCACATAGCAGATTTTGGTTTGACAACGACGGTATATTCTCTTATTATAAACTAGTGACCCGCTCCGGCTTCGCACGGGTATAAAATATATAGCCTACTCCACTATTTACTGGATGTTATTACACATATAAACCTTCCTCTTGAATCACTCTATCTATTACAAAAATCTCAAAAAAATCATGAAAATCCATTGCGTAGTTTCAAAGATTTAAGCATACAAAGGGACATAGGGACAAAAAAGCCACTTTGTTTTATACTATGTAGTGATGAGCTCCATCACGTACATAATAAACGTATATTTCTACCTACCCATCTACAAAAAAAAGTCGTAAAATGTTCCCATAATACCAATATGAAACACTATAATATAATATCACGCCCTATTAACCAAGTTTGCGTCACTTATGAAATTGAATAACACGTGTGGTCGACCCCTGTTTGTTTCCCTAATGTCTGTCCACCCCAATAGCGCAACCCCTATCAATGTTTATGTGTTAAATGTGATCCATTAAAATTGTGGTTGGGTAATAGCGTTTTATGGATTTGGTATAAAAGTTCCGAAAATGTAAGCATCGGAAATAAATATGTCGCGTACTAAGGGAAAACAAAAATTTACATACAATATTTTATAAAATACTAGTGACCCGCTCCGGCTTTGCACGGGTATAAAATATATAGCCTAATCCACTATTTAATGGATGTTATTATACATATAACGCATCATCTTGAATCACTCTATCTATCTATTAAAAAAAACCGCATCAAAATCCGTTGCGTTGTTTCAAAGATTTAAGCATACAAAGGGACATAGGGACAGAGAAAGCGACTTTGTTTTATACTATGTAGTGATATACATAGTATAACCAATCTTCTTTAACGTGTGTATCTAATTTGATAATTATCGATCTTCTCTCGCCTCACTCGCACCCAATAATTATCACATATATGAGCCTATTGAATGAATGATAGCAGATTGACAAAAGGAATATATATGATTGAAGTGGAAGGGCGGTTACGTAAGGGCCAACATAATAGGACATATGACAGTCATATAGAGGCCATATTGAAAAAGGGTGACGTTAGGAGTACATATAACTGCCGTGTGTATATGAGATGATGTATGAGTGTCAATGAAGGGAAAGTGGTCTGGCAGGATCGGAACAAATGGGGATCCGTGATCTCTGCCTACCCCTCTACAGGGAATCAGGCGTGGTGTGTATGAATGTATGTAATTACAATTTATCTTACATAATAGTATAATCGAATAAATTTATTAGACAATTGGTGATATGTATATGAGCCTGTTATGAAAGACATAATATGTATTGAGGCGACTATAAAATAAAAGACTATTTAAATGATGTTATGTGACGTTTCACTTTTGTCTGGTCATGGCTTCACGTTCCGTTCCTTTTTGGGATCTACCTTAAGCTTGTTATGCAACTCTACATATTCATGCTAATCAGTGAACTATGACAAATTATCGTGTCTCAGAGGTTCTGTCCACCCTGAAGGGAATAAAAGACGTGAATCTCAATTAAATATATAAAACCTCCAAGACTTAATAAGGTACTAGATGTTCCATTAACTGATGAAACACACAGTCCTAACTACCCCCGCTGGGTGTAAATGCATCCTTAATTAGATTAACCCTCGCTTCAGTGAGCTGACGTCATTTGTAGACGAGGTTTACCACATATACATTCACGTACTTCAATCCCTTTCGGGGTGGACAGAACCTTGGAGATTTAGAATCTCCTAGGTCACTTTTTAGCACAAATATTGGGGTTATGTCATGTGGAACTTTGGTGACAGGTTGCTAGTCAATGGCCCAATTGATCCCATTTACCCCTAGTCATTTAGTTGTCTCCGTGCCGGGTAGAACGGCAGTAAGTGAGCATTCCTTTTACGTCCCAGCGTTAATACGAAACTATATATGACATATATATTATGTACATACGAGTCTTCCTCATACACACTTACACCCAGCTGTTATTCTATGTTACCCCTTATTATTTTCAGTATTTTTTAAATTATATTTTAATGTTTGTATATATTATATTAATCTAATACATATAGTAACAGTCGGACGCCATATTGAAAAAGGGTGACGTTAGAAGTACCTATAACCGCCGAATGTGCATGAGGAGGTCCATGATTTTCAATGAAGCGAAAGTGGTCTGTCAGGATCGCGACTAATGGGGATCCATGATTTCTGCCTACCCCTCTACAGGGAATCAGGCGTGATATGTATATATGTAATCTAATTTGTTAAATAAATCAATATATTAATTTACGGTTGAATGATAATCCAGATTACGATATCGGAGTATTTTACATAGAAATCAGACACTCATTCTATCCTTTTGCCACTCGATATTTTCCTTTGAATCTCCGCCGCGTCTAGCTGAGGTTTCGATCGATTTTTCCATAAACTTTAGCGATATTGGAAACGCATTGAGATAAATGGTGGAGACGCGGTTTTCTATATTATGAGCTACGGTTGAGTTATGAGTGGGAATTTTAATAAGATTTGCTTGGGATTTTGCGTATATGATTTCTACAGGTATGTTGTGTAGGATGTTGGATTATACATATAAGAATATAGGTGTTAACTAAACTATAAGGCGTTATTTTTGTTAAATTTAACATTAACCTAGAGCTATTTAAGGAATAACTTAGAAATTCTAGTATTAAATAATAACATAAGCAAAACACCCCGGGCGTAAATGTATTTTATTATCTGTGCCCCGGGGTAAGCACCTTAAAAATATACAGTTTTTTTAATCAGATTCTACCGAATGAGCCAAACACAGTGGTGGTTAGATACGCAGAGTAAAAAGCTCCAGTTCTTTTGTTTCATAGCCGTTTGTTACGGAAGATGTAAGCTAATCGAGAAGTATCCGTGATAGTGGCTAAATTACATACATATCCTCTACGTCCATAAGGAGATAGGCAGAGACGGAGGGGCCTGGAACAACTGACAAATCTCTCTTGCCTTCACTCATACCCATTAACCTTGTCATACATGCTCTTCTGTTCTCCAATTTGTACACCCGCCTTGAGAAGAATGTCTCCAATTTGATCAGTAAGTATAAGTTTTACGCGTCTTATCCTGTCCAACTCTACCTTCCACTTTAGGTTACATAGTGGACGACTGAATTATCACACCGCAATACCCCATGGTCTCAATAGTAATTATATTAAGTAGTAGTAACTTACAACATCATAATATGAACACTGTGTAACTGTTTACTTTATATTCAACTAGCGACCCGCTCCGGGTCCGCACGGGTATAAAATATATAGCCTACTCCACTATTTAATGCATGTTATTATACATATAAACCTTCCTCTTCAATCACTCTATCTATTAAAAAAACATATCAAAATCCGTTGCGTATTTTCAAAGATTTAAGCATACAAAGGGTCATAGGGACAGAGAAAGCGACTTTGTTTTATACTATGTAGTGATGCCCATACTCCCTCAGGATGAATTTAACGTTCAAAATCAACAAGTACCCTTGCCAAGTATTCTCCTATGAAGTAGCGAAGGCTCTACTCTCGAGAGCCTTCGGTTTTCTTCCCTTTTCAATAAGTTTTTCTGCCGAAGTTTTATTGCTTCGTGTAAAGTAGGAAAGTTGGTCTAAGTTTATTTTGTATTGGTTTGTTTATAGGTAATTAGTGTTTTTAAAGATGAGTTTAGTATTTTATGTCTATATTGATATATAGTACCTGCTGAATATTTGTATTATTTTATTTGTGATTAGAGTAATTAGTAGCGGTGTTGAGTAACAGTTAACTGTATTTTATCATAATTTCATCGAATGGATGTGAACGGCCACTGACAGGGAGAAGTGGCGTCATTTGGGGGAGGCCTATGTCCAACAGTGGATTGATACAGGCTGATGATATCATAATTTTGTACATTTATGGCTCTTCAATACAACGAAATTTCCTAAAATCAGCAATGAAAAACTAACAGTACCATTTCCGTGTTGTTTTGGGGTTAATAAAATAAAGTTAGGAATACCAGTAATCCCAGAATACCTCAGAAAATTCATAGTTGTTTGTCATACATACATACATACACATCACGCCCGATTGCCTGTAGAGGAGTAGGCAGAGATCACGGATCTCCATTTGTCCAGATCCTGACAGACCACACACTCATACATCTTCTCAGACACACTCGGTGGTTATAGGTACTCCTAACGTTACCCTTTTTCAATATAGCGTCTATCTGACTGTTATATGTCTTATTTGTCATCTTCTACAATACATCAGGAAAAAGTAGCTAGCATCATTCCGTTTACATTCCGACCTAGCACAGCACACTTTAGAGTTACCAAAGTCATTTTTCAAAGAATTTGTTCACGTCTTGTAGTAGAAAGGCATTCGTGAACTTTCATGTTTCATGTACAAAGTACATTTGCGTGATTAGATTGAATTTTTCACTCAGCTCTCGTGTTTCTAACGTATATTTCGTTTCGTCTATTGCATTTTGTACTTAGTGTCCTTGCTACTTGGTTTAGTTTAGGACGTAGATGGATTGTAAGTAGCTTTTCTGGTTGCTGTGTTGTTAATTAATGCTATAATGCTAAATTTAATAAACTCATAAGTAACGATATCTTCACGGTCAACTTTAGCAAAGGAACATCATGTTTGTAAGAATAAGGTTGTTTACCTGCCAACTGATACATTGTAGACAACCTTATTCGCTTAATACCATATATCAGAAGCCACTCGAAATTAGATAAACAGCTGCTTACTCTAACTATTTCCCAGTCTAGCACGACCAAACTTCATCATGAATAGGTGTATCGTAATATATTTTTATATCTATTTAGGATAGTCTGTTGTATGAACCTGATTTATTGCTCCTATTCATGTTTTAGGCAAACTCTATATTTACTTAAATACATATGCGTGATATGCTCTAGAGGAGTAGGCAGAGATTCCAGATCCCTGTCAGTCCCGATTCTGATAAACCACTTTCGCTTGATTGTTAGTACACCTCGTCATTTCCGAATCGGGTGCTGCCGGAGAACCAGTGATTCAGTCTAGCTGCATCGTATACTGAGGCAGCACCTTTTCACTGCATCAGGGTTTCCATTTTAAATGTTTGTAATGTGTTGTAATGTAAATTACAGTATACAGTGAATAAACTAGTTTTCTTTCTATCTCTCTTTCTTTATACACTTGGCGGTTATAGGTATATCTAACTTCACCCTGTTTCAATATGCCATCTTTATATATTTATATCAATATGAAAGCCGAAATAATGAATATTTTGATGCAAGAGAGATTATTCAGGATCATTCAAGGCTACGTCCGATAGTCTCTTCATAACGGAACGTAGAGGCATAATTATACCTAGGTATACTATATATTCCTAGGTTCAATACAACCCTAGGTTTTAGCTCCGATCGAGTGGAAGTTCAGTGGAGCGAGAGCCTTTATGCAAACTTAGTGTATTACGCCCAGGAACATTTGTAGTTGAAGGCTGTAAAAGGTGGAAAGGGTGTAATGTTATTCGAACGAACAACCATCATTTAACTCGATATTAACCAAAGATAAACCATACAAAATATATCTTCATTACAATAAGATGACCGGTTCACTACCCCGTTTTTAAATTCAATCAACATCACAACTTTTTAAAACTACAAAAACCCCTTTAGAACCTAACACCATCAGCTTACTACATACCTAGTATACAAAGTTTAACGCTGATCCCATAAAATCTGAAAGCTGAATCATGAAGCCATGAAGGATTTGTTCGACCTCATTTTCGATCTTTCACTCTGCTGTCAAAATATAAAGAATAAGATTATCGAATTTTGAGATTTTTGTAAAAGCGAGATGGGAGTGAAATGACAGAAAACGTGGTCGAACAAATCCTCCATGGCTTCATGATAGCAAAATAACATTGTAAGGGATCAGCGGTAAACTTTGTATACTAGGTATGTAGTAAGGGACTGGTGGTGTTAGGTTCTAAAGGGTTTATGTAGGTTTAAAACGTTGTAATGTTGATTGAATTGAAAAACGGGGTAGTCGAAAACCTGTTATTTTATCGTAACAAAGTTTTATTTCTCTCGATTTCAACCAAAGATCAACCATACAAAATATTGTATGGTTGATCTTTGGTTAAAATCGAGTTAAATGATGGTTGGTGGTGTTCTAGGTATATATTATGTATGGTATTATAAATATAATACAAACAGGGATTTTAGAATCCATTAAAAGGGCCATTTGAAGGGTAGATCAATTTAAGTAATAACTATAATATTTTCATGGTTTGAAAAACATACCCTATTTTTAACCAGGTAGAATAAAAAAAATATATTAAAGTTACCGATAGATGTACTTTAAATCACACACGATTTTTAATACGGATAAATTCATTTGAAATACCTGTGCTCTATGCCGATCTGTGTAAACGCTGCTTTAATTAAAACTCAGATGGCCAGTGTCTGAGGGATTAGTTTTCCGACTGCCGAGTTTAAATATTTTCACATCTAAGAGCCTTACCACCGTATCTTTATTCGATGAAAGTATGTGTTTAATATGTTTATAAATTATGTCTATGTGTTCTTATAATTATGCAAATGTACCACAGATAAAGAATTAGTCTTAGCTGCAAATTATGTTTTTAGTTTCTTCGTTTAAGTGTATTCTATTTTATAACTTATGTAATTTTATTATTTGCATTGCTGTCACTGAGTCGTAAATAAACTGTTTTCTTTCTTGCCCATCCTCCGTTTAATTATATTTAATCACATTTCGTTTACCATATACTGTAAAGAAACCTAGTAGAATATTTACAATAAGATCTCTGCATGGAAAGTGACTAAATCATTTGTTTTGTCGTCCATTTTGAACTCGATTGAGTAGCACAAGTAAGGCCATTCTTTCTTATTAAGAGAACGGGGTATGGTCAAGCTCTAACTCTTTTTGACTTTTTGTGAAGAAAAAGATTTAATGAAAACCTCTCCGGTTGCTCTCCGAGTTGTTTATTGGGAAAACTTTAAGTAGCTTGTTGGTTTTTGTTTAGCGTAGTTGCTTTTTTAAGCTGTTAGAGTTTTGATTAGGTAACTTGTTAATTACACCTTTTGAAAAGATTTATATGTAAAACTACGAGAATATTCTATACGTAGTATACTTTGAAACTTGTATTTTGTATGAATGTCATTGTCTTTTTTATTATTAATTAATTTACTGCATCGAGTTAGCTTAGATCCTATTGAAAGACTAATTACAAAAAAAAAGTATTGTAAATGTTACGTATTTAACTTTCATATCACAAACATAATAGTTTCTTATCATAAATTAATGATTTATTAGATTTTTATTCTATATTAATCGTAAAGAATAAATTTATAAATTCAGTTACATCATAGCGTATTAATATAATATCCAAAACAAAGTAACTAACAACCCTTTAGTAAAAGTATCCATCTAGTACTCCTAAAGAACACTGAATAGTCACTCCATTTCACCAGCCAAGGAGGTAACGTAAAACCTCATTATCTGCACCAGTCCTGCAAATAGAGCCTTCGCAAATCTAATTTGCGATTGTCTCCACAGCCTTTGAGATTTCGCGGAAAATTCTCTCACTAAAACCAATTAGGAAAAGCATTTGCTGGTTTTAAACTAACATTCTGGTAATGGTGAGGATATTAAATAGTTTCGTGATAATCTGGGACGTAGATAGAATGAAAATAGCTACCTTTTTGTAAAAGGTAACTTAGGCACTGAGTGTGTCTTTGGAATGTATGGGGGCCAAGTCCACCACACCAATCCCGACAGCAAAAGTGTGAAATTTCCCCTTAGAAATGACGAAATGTATGACTTTTGTTGTTTAACTAACAACTTCACACCGTTACTGATATTTAACTACGATTTTGCAAAAAGCATTTAATAGGCTTTGGTCTCCGGACACGATACACGACGAAACTTACTTTTTACGTCAACCTTTTTCAATTCGCAATTGCGGAGATGGAAACATGAACCTCTGACTACTCCACAAGGGTTAATGGTCGTGAATGCGTTTGTCGTTTGTCTTTTTTTTCAATATGTTTATTATTACACAGATGGTGAAATGTAAAAATTACTACAAACATATACATGAAATAAATCCTAACCTATTAAAACGACCCCTACGTAACCGCCCTTCTACAACGCCGCACTCCTTAAAACTACCCCCTTTTACGTTGGGGTCTAAAAATTACTTTCGTTAAAGGAAACCCTCTGTTCCGAGTGTGCAAGGCGACGGAAGGGAAATAGGATTTGTAGTCTTTGTTTGTCTGGTACACTCGAAGGTGAAATGTTGGATTTGACTGGAATCCTTTGATTTATTTACGTTGAAGGTGTTTGTTTATACATACATATATTCACGCTTTTTCCTTTTTAGTTATTTTGATTTTACGTCCATACTCCATATACTTATGCACTATAATAACATACATCATACCTCTACATCCCCAAGGGGATAGGCAGAGATAATTAATCGTCACCGGGAACGATTCTGATCAAATCTTTTCATACTCTGATGTTGTCCAATATGATCTGTATAACTTTGTTTGTATTTAAATATGTATGTGTTATATGTAACGATTCACCGATTTCTACTTGAACATTTATTTAATGGTATATTTCTTCCGGGTATATCGCAGGCATTTTACTAGACATCTGTTACCATTATTATCAAGTTAGTGATATCATAGGAAATGTTACATATGTAACATATATTATACATATATTCATATGCTTCGTGAGTTGTGTATTCTCACTCCCTTTTTTTTGAGGCAGGGTAGTCCAAATGAGTGCACATCACCGAATTTTCGAGGCAAGTTACGTATGAGCCACTCAAAGCCCGCGTTTCACTACATAGATAGCACCTAACGTGATAAACAGTGAACCGTATCGCTGTTTATAGCCACTTAATACATGTATGTACTATTAATATGTATTTAAGAAAAGGCTAAAGGTATACCCTTAGTAAGTCACCATTGTCATTTTAAATAAAATACTCGACCAGCTAGAATGTAATATTGCATTTAAACCAAGCTGGACACATGAGAGTCCTGAAGGATTTACGTGTTCACGTGAACAGATTGGCTGCTTCACTGGCACTGGCCAGGGTAGGTTTGTTTACACAGAGACAGTGCGTGATTTAGTATATATATTTAGTTCCCTCTAAGTTTTAGTTGAGTTTAGTATTATATAATTATGTATGTGTAATTTTTCTGCTTCTATCGGTGGTTTGTAAAAGGCTCGACTGATGCTTTTATTCCTATATGCAATATAATCTACATATTATTAAGAAAAGTACTGGTACTAGGGTTTTCATGACCACGACTGCGAAACGTCATGCCATAATTATTATTAATAATTATATTATTATTCTCTTTGTGTAGTTGCTTTGTAAATAAAGAAGATTTACTATTATTATTATAATCAATACTCAAATGTATCACGATTGGTTATGTTTTCGATGTAGAGAAGATGAGTTCAGCCATGCTAGCATGCATGCTATGCCAACTTTATAGTGTGCATCCATCGACCTTAGGAAAAACAAATTATTTCAAAAATATTAGAAAGTAGCTTAACATTTGTGTTAAAAACTATAATAACTATTTGTAAATCCGAAACTAAAATTATTATCACGCAAACTTATATTACTAACAATAAATAGTTGACTCCCGAAATAACTGTTTTAATATTTACCCTTATTAACTAACTATACAACTTAACCCTTCTAAACGCACCTAGCACGCCGCCGCTAGAACAGCTAGAGTGTTACCTGAACATTGCTCGTTCAATTATGAAGGCTCCAACAACGATGTAATTCGAGCGCTTTTCTGCTCAAAAGGTGCCTCGTGAAATTGTTCTTAGTACCTTACCTGAAAGAAAAAGGTTTGGGTACTCTATTACAAAGAGTTTATTGATTTTACGTGTTTTTTTAGTTGTGTAGGTTCCTGTTGTCAGAGATAGAGTTATATTTATAGTCTTAGTAGTATAAGGGGTTTTATGTGTAGATATTTGTTTAGAAGGATTAGTTTAATGAGGCAATATAACATGGGAAGTGGATAGGACGATGGGCTGGAAATCTGTCGCTAAAGCCAA
Organism: Leucoptera coffeella; assembly: GCA_030578115.1. Classification (NCBI taxonomy): domain Eukaryota; kingdom Metazoa; phylum Arthropoda; class Insecta; order Lepidoptera; family Lyonetiidae; genus Leucoptera; species Leucoptera coffeella. The sequence goes on from JAMBLF010001306.1 coordinate 38,139, forward strand.
TCTATACCACCGCAACCTCGATATTTTTAATATGTATAATATTGTCTTTTGTTCTTTTAAACGTAAACCTTATAAAAAGGTAATGGGACTGCATTTTTAGCGCTGTTTGTAGGTACACGGCTCTAATTCTCAATTGACTCTTGATCGCTACATAGAAAGTTACTGTCAAATCGGTCTTGTCTCTTCTGTTCAATGCATTAACGCCTTAAGAATAATGTTTCCACTTAGATTTCATATATTCTATACTTATAATGTATATTTGATTTAGATTTTTATCACTATGTGTCCTAACTGTGTTTTTTTTTGTTGCAGGTAAGGGCCCAATCTTAGCGTGTAGCATGATAAGTAAGAGAGTGACTTTCTCACTACCACGGCGGTAAGCACCACTTTTTGCACCTTGGTGGACGGTGGTGGTGGTTTGTCTCTGTTAATAAGTAATTAATTAATTCGACGTAACTCAGTTGTTTGGCGCTTGACTCTGTATCAGTGGGTACAGGGTTCAAATTCCGCTTGAGTATGGTAATGAATTTCCATGTAAACCTATGTGAACTATATTTTGTGTTCGTTGTAAGTGTACTTTTCAGGCTTTAGTTGTAGCAAATATTAATAATAAAAGCGTTTATTTACGGGTTTAAAATGTGTAGGTAGTGTGAAGAACAGAAGAGCATGTATGAGAAGGTTAATGGGTCTGAATGAAGCAAGAGAGATTTGTCAGGATCTTTCCAGATGATGATCGATAGTTTCTACCCATCAGAAATAAGAACAAGAGAATAATGTCGTTATATAATCTATAAGCCTTTCTACAACGAACACTAGAGTATCGATTGTAATCCTAAATTACATTACAAAATTCTTAAGTATACATAATTATATACTCCAAAATTTTTCTCCAAAATTATTATACGGCATTTCAAGTTATACGTATTTATTTCAATTCTTGCTTTTTCATGTCATATATCATATTTATCATACATTTAGCATATAGGTGATTGTCTTTACTATACTACCTATTACTATACGCAATACAAATTCCATTACAAACAGTGTCATGTTAAGCGATAGATAGAGATCGTATCTCCGGTTACAAATACCTATACATTGATTGATGTCTCAACAGACTCATGAATTATTTAAAATCACATAGAACTATGACTGAAGGCAAGACGGTTATACATACACATCACGCCTGATTCCCTGTGGAGGTAGGCAGAGATCACGGATCTCCATCTGTCCTGAACTCATTCACTCACTAATAATTCTACGTAATTCTTCTATGTAGTTGTTTCATCTATTTCGTGGTGGACAGAACCTCGGAGACATGTTTCTAGACTGGTCGCTAGCCCATTGCATTAGAATTTTACTCTTAGTCCTTTAGTCGCGTTGTATAACAATCCGAGAAGAATGGTATCTAAATAACTACTACTACTTAGTTGCTACTGCTGTAGGTACTACTTAGTTGGTTACTTTTTGACATTATTCATAACAAACAACCGAAATATTTATTTAATAAACTGACGTGGCGATCCCAGCAACAGAAATCGACCCGTGCTTGTGTACCACCGCTTGTTCTGCCTCGCCATCGCACCACCGCTTTCAGAGGAGCTTTTAAGTACGCCGCCTCCAAATGTTGGAACTATATTCCTCCAACAATTAGAAAACTGAAGTCTAGACCAACTTTCAAACGTTCCGTCCGGGATCATTTGCTCTGCCAGCAAAGGGAGGCGGCTGCTCCTTCTGTTGCCCGTCGTACTAGCCACTGATTTCGTGTTGCCACTTGACTTTATTGTAATACATTGTATATATTAATTATAAATTATCTATATAAATATATTTATAATATTTTTAACTAACCATATTGTAGAATGTGTATCGGTTTTCATATCTTAGTTAAATTTCATATGTATTTATATATTTATTTTGAATATTTAAGTTATACACTATTTCACTATTCTTCATAATATAAACGTTGCCCTCCAATGGTTCCGACTTAAGACCAGCGTTGCGTTTGCTATCAAACGCAACATACCCAACTGAGTTGGAACCCTTATGCTGCGACAATAACATGCACAAGATTTATCCCCTACTTTGTAAGTTTTAATTGTAAACGTTTTGTATTGTGTATGTTTTTGTGGCTGTAAATAAACGCTCTTATTATTATTATTAAATAAATATATTTTTAACTACGCTTTACTTCTGCTTTCCAGTCCAGTTCGTTGATTATATATGCTATAAATTTATTTATTTATGTATAATACGTATATATTTCTTAAATATACGTTGACTAGTACCCTTAACACAAATCTTAAATGTGTTTAGCAAGGGGCTAGTTTAATTGGTGTAATAGTGTCCTACAATATTATTACATAATCACGTTTTGTAATACCTTTCGTGACACTAAAATCCTCTGTAGGAAATATTTTCTAGGCAATTTATAGCATAATTATCGAGGTTGTGATGGCATATGAAATAATAGAACATACATTGATATGATAGTGATCTAAACCTACCTGTTCCCCAAACAGGTAATTTTTAGTGCTTGTAAATGGTGACATGGCTTACCACCTGTCACATGGAGTACTGACTATTTGGCCAACACGTGGGTTCGAGGTGGCCATAGAATTACTACCTTCGCATTTGTATGGAAGCCTTAACTTCTGACTATCCCGCTAGTGTTAATGGTTGTGAACGCGTTTGTTTTTTATATCACTAATGCATTGCTTATTTACCCCTAGTCTCTTAGTCGCTTCTAACGACATACATACGTAAACTCACGGCTCTATTTCCTAATGGGATAGACAAAGACTGTTGATCATATATTAAACGATTAATTTATATTATTCATACAACAACATGCCGGAAAGAAAGGTAACTAGTTAGCATATGTTTATACCTTTCATATAGAATTGTAATGACCTTAATGCATATCATTTACATCATATATCCTTAATCATACCATATTTTGACGACCTCCGTGGCGCGACCGGTTAGACGCCTGACACTAATCGTGAGGTCCCGGGTTCGATTCCCGGTGGAGGCAGAGATAAGAACTACGCTTTTCTTCTGCTTTCCAGGCTGGTTGTTGATTATATATGCTATATATGTATTTATCTTTATATAATATGTATATATTTGTTAAATATACGTTGACTAGTCCCCCGAACATAAGTCTTAAATGTACTTAGTCAGGGGCTAGTTCAATTGGTGTAATTATGTCCTAAATATTATTATTATTATTCATGCATGTCATTTACATCTATTAGTTAACTATTTAAATCCTTAATCATACCATTTTAAATGCATAAATATAAAGTTGTGTGATTGACTGAAGCTGTCAAATTTAACACGTTAAAATAGCACGGATATTAAATACAACATATAAGTATACATTCACGTCCTACAATCCCTTTCGTGATGGACAGAACCTCAGCTATATATCTTCCAGGTCACTTTTCAGCATGGATAATGGGATTGCCTAGCCATAATGGTGACAGGTAGCTAGCCCATCGCTATAGTCCCGTAGTTGCCTTCTATGACATGTCTAGAAGAAAGGCAGCCAATTAGCATCCCTAAGGGAATTACAGTTCGTGAATATATATGAGAAGACAGACAGCTAGTTACCATTATTTTACGTCCCAAACTAGCACTTTGAACAGACGCGTGACATATTAATACAATGTTGATTGCGGTGACCTTTTTATAGATGATTTATGCGCTCTATCTACATCGGATGGGAGCCAGTCGTGATGTTATGAATAAGTTCACCTTATTGGGCTGTTCGCTTGATTGCTTCCTTGACTTTATGGCTCTGTCTACCTATTAATTACATTGGGCTTTAAGATACGGATCGGATGCTGTGTGTGGCTTGATTCGTGGTAGGTAACAGCTTTTTGTATAGAGGGGTAGGTAGAGATCACGGATCCTGTTTGTCCCGATCATGATAGACCGCTTTCGCTTCATTGACACTCGTACGCCTCCTCATACATACTCGGCGGTTATAAGGCATATCACACCTGTTTACTAATACAGGGTTGGGTTGAGATGTGGATTAGTTAACTTATATTAAATATTAATATACATATTATACAAAGATAAATACATAAATAGCATATACAATCAACGACCAGACCGGAAAGCAATAGAAAAGCGTAGTTCTTACCTCTGCCTCCACCGGGCATTAAACCCGGGACCTCACGATTAGCATTCCGGTGCTCAACCAATCGCGCCTCGGAGGTCGTCAATATATTAATATAGTGTGTTATTAATAAGTTTGCAAATAGCTCCTTATAAGGTTAGTGATCGTGTTTCTAATAATGAGTTTTGTGTCATAGTTACTGCTATGTTATTATGTTTAAAATGAATGATTAATCATATTGTGTTTATTAGGATCTGACATAGAATATCTGGTTTATTTGATTTATGAAGGTTAAGTTAATAAGTTATATTTCTATATACATACATACACATCACGCCTGATTCCCTGTAGAGGGATAGTCATATATCCCGATCCTGACAGACCACTTTCGCTTCATTGACGCTCATACGTCTTCTCATACACATTCGGCGGTTATAGGTACTTCTAACGTCACCCTTTTTCAATATAGCGTCTATCTGACTGTCATATATCTTATTGGGCCGGCCCCTACGTAACAATAGTTTTATTTTTCTTTACATAGTAACCTTTTAAACTAAAATATATTCCCATTTAATTAGTGTTTTATACCTATATTCGAAAACAGAATTTTTACACTCACACCTACTTACTTCTAAGATTCGGTTCCAGTTAGGTACTTTTTTTCATCATACATAAATTTTATTGTAATTCCAGAAAATAGCAATCTTATTATATGTTTTATTAGCATAGGACAACTGAAAAATCCCATTACAGTTGTATAATCTTAACATTTAATATCTTATATTCATAAGTACATACTCTTCAGTAGTACATAAAATTTATTTGAATCCTTCAGAATACTTAATTCTAATTTTTACAACAAGTAAATTCCGACATGGTTTACCACCTGTCACATTGAGTACTGACTATCTGGTCAACACGTGGGTTCGAGGTGCCCATAGAATTACTACCTTCGCAATTGCGGAGATGGAAACCTGAACCTTTGACTACCCCGCAAGGATTAATGGTCGTGAATGTGTTTGACTTCTTAAAAAGTAACTGTTTTTCATAGTTTCAATAAGTAATCTTATATTGAATTGTATTTCATTTCATACCAAAGAAAAGTCACAAAACATTCTCGCGTATTCAACGTGGCATATTCTTTCGAACCTAGCACGGCTATTAAGCGATCGATTTGCATAGCGCAGCGTCTCTGATTACACTATAAATAAACCGACTGCGCTCCGGGAATTCATCATAAATTGTAAATCGACCGCTTTATATGCTCTGCGAAGAAATGGGAGGGAGCGAGATAGAGTTATACGTAGCGTAGTCTTTCTCACTCCTACTTACTATACTTTTCTTCGATGTAGGAGGCGACTAAGGGACTAGGGGTCAATAGAATCTATTTGGTGATGGGCTAGCAACTTCTCTTCAATGTTACAGCTACCATAACTACCCCATCTCTCCAAAGTTTTGTCTCCATGAAAGGAGGTATAAAGGGCGTATGATTTTTTTTTAAATTAAATTTGGAATTGATATGTTTAGACAAATGTTTTCTATATGCTCTCGTCTTCTAATTAGAAAGGTACATAGAACATTCATAAATATATTATCTCATACTAACGACCCGCTCCGGCTTCGCACGGGTATAAAATATATAGCGTACTCCACTATTTAATGGATGTTATTATACATATAAACCTTTCTCTTGAATCACTCTCTCTATTAAACAAAACCGCATCAAAATCCGTTGCGTAGTTTCAAAGATTTAAGCATACAAAGGGATATAGGGGCAGAGAAAGCGACTTTGTTTTATACTATGTAGTGATAAACTTGTCTTATTAAACGAGTATGTAATAATGTATATAGATACATAACTAAAGAAAACCAAACAACAGTAGACTTGAAAACATCTCGTTAAATTACCTAATGATAAGATCCTTGAAAATGCAGAAAATATGTAAACGAAGCAAACCTGTTTTCCTTAGAGGGGTAGATTGTTATCACTAATCCAATTTTCCTTGATCTCGCCTAAATACTTTCTCTACACTGACATTTATAGGATACTAGCGAGCCGCTCCGGCTTCGCACGGGTATAAAATATATAGCCTACTCCACTATTTAATGGATGTTATTATACATATAAACCTTCCTCTTGAATTACTCTATCTATTAAATAAAACCGCATCAAAATCCGTTGCGTAGTTTCAAAGATTTAAGCATACGAAGGGACATGGGGACAGAGAAAGCGACTTTGTTTTATACTATGTAGTGATATATATTTACATTAAGAATGGTTAAAGGTTATTCTAATATCCATGTTTTGTTATCCTCTTTTTGCACGATATGGCTTACTACCTGTCACATTAAGTACTGACTATCTGGTCAACACGTGGGTTCGAGGTGGCCATAGAACCTTCGCAATTGCGCAATTGCGGAAATGGACACCTGAACCACTGACTACCCCGCAAGGGTTAGTCATGAATGCTTTTGTCTTTTTTATTAACGAAGGTATTATTTCGTCCTCTAAGTTATTTTACCCCGAATGGGATTAAACTATCTTAACATATATACATACATATTATATGGTACATCAAATTAAAGCTATAAAAGCACCATTTAAGAACAACCCACAATCGCCAATGGTGGTCTTTCATTACGCTAGCACTCAATTGTTTTATTACCCATGTCGCGGGCGGATGAGTAACAACTTTTACTCGTCCTGAGTTGAGTTTATCAATGCTCGAATGAATGGACTCAACTATATGAGTATACGTATGCAGTGACTCACTACCTTTCACATTGGGTCCGCACTGTCTGGTGAAATGTGGGCTTTGTAGAGAATAGTGGTCACTACACTCTCACTATGTCGCAAAGGTGTGTCGTAATGAAACTATTGGTAGTGATGGTATTAATATATATGTAGTTACCGTTAGTTAAATGATCCTAATATATACCCTGTTACATTGACTTATTCTTTTTGTTTTCGACTGGCTACTATATATACATTCACGTCCTTTAATCTCTTTCGGGGTGGACAGACCCTTGGAGATATAATATAATGCAACTTAAAAACGATGAAAATATATAATAGATAAATTTGAGTCAATCTTCTCAAGGCGTGTGTACGTAGTGTGAAGAACAGAAGAGCATGTATGAGAAGGTTAATGGGTGTGAGTGAAGCAAGAGAGATTTGTCACCCGTTCTAGGTGGCGATCGATAGTCTTGACCCTTTAGGGAAGTCGAGGTGTGAAGTTATGTATGTATGTTATTATATAAAGTATAAAATGCGAATCAAATTATCAGTTAAGTATGGTATAGTGTTAGTAGTAACGTTAATATAATAAAAATGGATACCTTAAGTTTTATATTACGTAAGTCATCCAAAAGACAATGGTGCAATTTAGTTTTTATATGGCGATGGAATGGCAATCGTACACCTTGATTGAAACGTAATTTTACACCTAGTTAGATGTGACTAGGAGATTTTGTTTCTTATCTATATAAATATAAGTGGCTGCGTAATATTGATACAGAGTACTTATAGTGTTAAGACATTCGCGATTTATACTCATGATTAATAACTAACGGGACTTATCGCGTAAGTTTTTATATAATAAAGTTACCTTTATTAACCCGATTTTTCGGCTACGTTGCAGCAGCCATGGTCACGGGCCATGCTAGTCATGGTTGAGTCTGCCCGTGACCATGGCTGCGGCATAGTATATTATACTATTTACGTCAGTGTTATGTTATGTATAAACGTACATTAAGTATGTTACTATTTGGAGGGTTGCGCAGATATATTGGCGTTCCAATTAGCTCGGTCTTATTAATACACATCTTGTTTATAAGTTAGGATAACATACATATACATCACGCCTGTTTCCCTACATTGGTAGACAGAGTTCACGGATCCCCACTTATCTCTAACCTGACAAATCTATATCACTTCATTGACATCCATACACTACTTTAACACACTTGGTGGTGGTTAGATCACTTAATTATAAAACTAAATTGCCCTTTCGAAGCTATTTAAAAGGGCAATCATATTAAGCTAAATAACATTCCCAAGATGTCTAACAAACCGATATTGATAAGGTAGGTTGAGAATTCGTTTCGCAAAGGTCAGTGCCGCTACGGTTAGAGCGGGTTTATACTTTACTACTACTACTAATTAAATAATAGTGTAAGGAATGTGTAATATTATCTTTAGGTTGTAAAGGATTGTAATTAGGTGGTAAATTGTATAGATTTGTTCCGTGCTAGTCTGGAACGTAAAAAGAATGTTAACTAGCTGCCGTTCTTCCCGGCATGTCGTAGGAGGCTACTAAGGGACTAGGGGTCAATGGAATATATTGGTCCAGTATGGGATGCAAATGTATCTTTAGTGTAGTAATTAATATTGACTTTTATAATTCGGAAAGCCTTGATAATAATAATTTATTCGCCTTTTTTCGAAAGCATACACAATATAAAGAGGTTACAATTAAAATTTACAAACTAGGGTGTAAATCTTGTGCATGTTACATACATAATTAAAAACAAGAGTTCTTTAACTAATACTGTTTTATAAAATATAACAGTTTAATACTGTGGTACCAGTTATTTTTCTCAATAGATTCATTTTACAATAGTCTCTAGCTTCCATAAGAAATTTCTAGCATTTTAGCAGCAAGTAGTATTTATTTCAAGTCCCAAACGAGACGAGCGAAAATTCTAATTATTTAATGTAGTTGTAAGTTAAAAATTTAATTTTATTCAACCTCTGAGTAGTAGTAAATCATAACCGCACCTTAAGCTTCACGTTTTGTTGTTTTTTTTCATCCAACTGTCAGTTGAGTGATATTTTTGTTTTTGCCACATCATCCGTTTTTTGCTGGCTAAATTAGGTGAGCTTAATGGTTTTGCTTGGTGAGGATTTATTGGGATTTAGTTAATTAAAATATCGTTTAGATGTATCAACCTACTTGTGTACATAGATATACATTCATGTCCTTCCCATTCGGAGTTCAAAGAACTTCAGAGATTTAGTGTCTCCTAGGTCACTTTGTAGTATAAATATTAGGATTGTGTTGTCATATCAAACATTGGTGGCAGGTTGCCAGCCCATCGCCCAATAGATCCCGTTTATCCCTTTGTCCCATAGTTGCTTTATACATAAGACACGAGGTGTGCTAAAAAAAAAGAGTATTTTTAAATTTCGCGGGTTATGAGAGTCTGCCTGTATAATTTTTTTGTTTATTATGAAAAATAGGAAAGCCAGTAACGTTGAAATTGAACAAAATACCTAAAAAAACGAACTTTCTGGATGTATTTTGGCAGTTTTCGAATCGGGTGCTGCCGTGCCAGAGGACCAGTGACGCAGCCTAGTTGCATCGTGTACTGAGGCAGCACCTTTTCACTGCATCAAGTTTTCAATTTTTGTTGTTAAATGTATGAGTAATGTTATTTAATGCAGTAATTAAAGTTTCTTTCAAAAAAAATTATTTATTTCATTATTTTTATGTTTTCTTATTCTGGTAAGTTTTCAATCGAACCTACCGAACCCCTACACGAAATTATTAGACATGCTGACGATACGAATATAAATCGATTTCCATATGAAGATCCTAAGCAATAAATCGATCACATCAATCGATATATGCCCACACTAGTTATCGATATTCGTATCAACATTCATTCAACATACGTAATTGTGTGGGTGTATGACATTTGAAATTTTACGCCATTTAGTTTCGTTATGGATGTTAATGTTTGTTTCTAAAATATTTACATAACTAATCCCTACATTGCAACATATGGAAGCTTCCTTTTAATTGCCATTGATATTTTTATTACGAAATAATAGAATGATTAATAAATTGTGACTTATTATGTGAATATATCCCCTGCTAGCTGAGACGTAAAAAGGAAGCTAACTAACTACTTCCCGGCATGTCGTAGCTATAGGGACGAAGGGGTCAATAGTATCTATTGGATGATGGGCTAGGAACCTGTCGTCAATGATCCATAAGATATCACCATCCCAATATTCATGCTAATATATATATAGCTCTAATAGTCCTTCTGAAAAAAGATTATTTTGCTAGTTTTATGAATATCACTAACGTCACAATAGTTTGTCGACATTGCATAAAAAGGATCTATCATTTCTGCCTATTGCGCTTTATAAAACAGATGTAAAGTTTTGAATTTATATTAAGAAAGAGAACAGAAATACTTAATATCGTAAAACATCAAATCAAATCAAATCATACTTTATTTGCAAACACACGTATTCACTGTTGTTACAAATTGGTATAAGGTACAGTGTGTTCGACCGTATCAGGCATGCAAATTAACAAAATTTTGTTGAATGCTTTTCACCTAATTGACAATAAACATGCAATAGTTACATATTATTAAATTGATTATGGAATTATAATTATAGTAAAGTCAAAAATTACATGTCTAGGTTAGGATATATTTATTAATAATTGTCATATAACATGCATTGCAACATTCATTTCTTTTCAGAATATTTTACCACGTTTTTTCATTTTAATAACGTAAATAAATAAAACCTCTTCACTTGCACCTCATTTACAATTAAAGAGGATTTTACGGACACCAGGTGTATTTAACAAGTGGGTTACTTATCAATATCGCAGCCTGGGCCTTTGGGACTCGCATTCAGTTACTTTCTACACTCAGAAGGTCAAGTGTGCTTAAGTAGCGTAAATGCTATTACAAGTTTATCTGTATAAAGTTTCTCGTAAAGTGTGAATGGAGGTGGTGATTCTCGGTGCGTGAACGGTTTGGATGTCGTTGAATTGAAAGTTGTTAAACTAATGCGAAAGATGGAATTAATGGTGGATTTAATTTGTTTATTGTTTGTGTAAAATTGATATGTTTGGATTGTTGAGAATCTATCTTAATATCAATAGGGAGTGAACATTCCTTCATTGATCGTTATACATGGACTTGATTGAAATTTAATCGACATGGTATCATACTGTTAGCTATATAATATTATAGCTATAGAGCTGTTATAAAAAATTACAATTTATATATTAGACATTAGCTTTCAGTACCTGAATAGTCTGTATAATTGCGTGTTAGCTGTATATAAATAACGTAAGATAAACCAATCATATCGTAAATATATAATACATGATCTTGAGCTCGTTATAATATGTATACGTTAAAAAAATCCCCTATTTAATAAAAATATAATTAACACAATCCATTATATTATATATTGAACTTCGTCTTCTTATTTTATAAGTCGTTACGATCCAACTAATCAAGTGAATAAGCCCCTAAAATGAGAATGAATGTCGGCAAAAGCTCGACCCCACTCAGTCTTCGTCGGCGCGTGAGTCGAACATGACGTGGGGCTAGCAACCACCGTGATAAATAAAACAACCATTACATTGTACGTAAAATTATAGTGTGATTTTCGACATATAAGTTTATATGTTGTGTGTTTATCGTTGTGGCAAATGTGTGTTTTTTTGTTGAATTTTCAACTGGTGATTAACGGAAATAGTGCTTGATTGATTCACGTTTGTTGTTTTTTTTTATATATTACTTTGTCTTTATTATGAAGGTTTTCTAAGGTTGGAACTTATTTATTTATATCATAATAACCTCTGTCTCTAGGGGGTTTAAGCTTCTATGATTATATTTATACTGCAAGATGCTTTCGTATTCTGAATTATAAGTAACGTATATATGATCATTGAATATTTATATCAGATATTTTTATTCTCATACTTCTAATTACCCGTTCACTTTATAAGCATCAACGTATATGAATCAACGTTTTTTCGATCTTACAAAACAACTTAAACTTCATTAATAGTTACGTATATGTACATACAATCGAGTATTTTATTAGTATAAATTTGATACTTAATTTTGGTACTAATAAACTATTTTTAACTAATTATAATGACAAGAGACAAAGGAAATATCTAATTATAGTTATGACTATTATTATTTATATATGCGCGTATGTATTATTTATAACATGGTATAAATATATATACATACGCGTAACGATCATTGTCTTTTTTCGCGTGTCCATAACCCATACAAAAAAGTAGGTGATATATAAAATAGGTTATATTGTACTCATTTTTAACAAATAATCAACTTTCAATGTAACAGGTAGTCTGTATTTATGATAAATACATCATGACTGTGAACTCTTTCGGAGTTTCACCTGATAATCAGTTTTTAAACATTGTTCTCAAAGTGTACGTAGCGGGAAAAAAGAAGATTATGTATGAAAAGGTAAATGGGTGTGAGAAAAGATTTGTCAGGATCGTATCGATTTCGAAATATAGGCAGAATTTCTCACGGCGTTTTCCGTCACCGAAAGTACATCTTTAGCCAACCTTATCTTGAAAAATAGGTAGCCTTCCTCACGATATTTCCCTTCCTACATATTCATGGGATAAAATATTATAATAGTACCTCTTTAGTCATGTAGGTTTATAGATCAAGGACCTTTAAAGTGATAACACTAAGAAGCCTAAAGCTTAAAAACTAAGATAAAGATTGATCGAGTATTAATGCTAACTAGATGCAAATAGGTGTCGCGCGAGTATATTTTAAAATCGGTTCGTTATTTTAAAATATACTGGCAGGTTGTAGACATATAAACCATATTTATAAAGCCTAGATTAGTCTAACACTAGACTAGAAAACTGATTATTAAATCTTTTAGTACGAGTAGCATTTGTTTCATACAGTTATTACATTTTGTTCTATTTAGTTATCCGTTTATACGTTTTATATTACATTACAGAGACCTCTTTTCTCTTTCCCCTGACAAACCACTTTCGCTTCATTGACATCCATACACTTCCTCATACACACTCGGTGGTTATAAGTACTTCTTACGTGATCTCTTTCTAAAATGTTTTTACACCTTAAGTAAAGAAAAATTGGTTAGATACACCTCCTCATACACACTCGGCGGTTATAAGTACTGTTAACATGATCCCTTTTTAATATGTTTTTACACCTTTAGTAAACAAGAATTGGTTATTTATAAACTTAATATACAAGTATATTCTATACGATAATCTCCTAGTATATTTTGTTTTGACGGCCATATCGTAAATTGTCGCTACTTAAGTTTTTTCAATAAAGTACATTATAGTTCGTGTCATTCTACACTCGGCCATTAGAAACAAACAACTGAGAAGCTTATAAAAAAGGTTTGACTCATCATCTCGTAGAGCCGAGAATAAACGAATTATTTGAATGCTAAATTAACTATGTTGAATTTAGTTTAGATGTTAAACTGTTGCGAATGTGTTTTTCTTTGGTGTGGACAGATGATTGGGTGACCACCGTTATGAGGTGAAAACTGTAAGGTATAAATGTTAGAAATACATAACATACATACACATCACGCCTGATTCTCTGTAGAGGGGTAGCCAGAGATCTCGGATCCCCTGTCTCGATCCTGACAGACCACTTTCGCTTCATTGACACTCATACATCTTCTCATACATTTGGCGGTTATAGGTACTCCTAACGTCACCCTTTTTCAATTTAGCGTCTATCTGACTGTTATATGTTAGAAATGTGATTCTTTTTAGTATAGACATAGAATTGAGTAACCCATGTAAAAGTATGACTTATTTAGTTATACTTTTCGACCTTTTATAAGGTATATGACCTATTAGAGTAAAGAGGTAGGTTATGTTCATTTACATAACACTATACAATAAACATTTGTGTTGCTCATACATATTCACGTTCTTTTTATCTCTTGTCGTAGATACTATACACTACTATAATATATCTTATAATATGTTTATCATAACTATTTATGTTGTCATTAAAAGCATCACTAACAAATAGACAATACATTATATCTCTTAAGTTATTTATTTACTACAAAGTAACATACCTGTCGCAAACAAAGGTAATAAATAATATTCTTGTTTCATACCATACTAGCTTATTACATGCATTGTATTGCTTATATAGTCAACACACTTTTGCTTACAATAGTCCAAATATTAGAGCGCAGAATAGTCGATTCTCAACGCTTTGTATCTGGGCTAAAGATGAAAGATTAACGGTTGCGCCGTGATTTTGCAAGTCTATCTGGCATTATACACTGTCTAGTTTAGTGCTGATCTAGGACTTGTTTCCACATACATATATTCACGCCTCTACGTGCCTAACGGGATGGGCAGTGATTCGATCGCCAATTCGAATGATATTGACAGATCCCTTGCTTCACTCACACCCATTAACTGAGCCATATATACTCTTCTGTTCTTCACACTGCGTTTATTATATATATACTAAGTTTTTGTAACGCTAAATGCGGATTATTTGATTAGGTGAAATGTATGTCTTACTGTATTAAGTAAATGTATCTTTTCAACTAATGCGTTTTAGCACAATCGTAAATGAAGATCACTTCAGTAATAGTGTGAAGTGTATAGTAAATTATCGAATTTGTTACTTTTTGCTATTTCAAGAACAGTTTCACACTGTTACTAAAGTGAAATTGAACTGATATTTTGCTGAAATCATTAGTGGTCTTGGGTCCCAGTTTCCAAATGATTCCTCATCTGTCACCAAAGTGTCATACTCTATGAGTACATACATGCATACACATCACGCCCGATTCCCTGTAGGCAGAGATCAAGGATCCCCATCTGTCACGATCTTGACAGATCAATTTCGCTTCATTGTCTCTCATACACCTCTTCGTAAACACAGCGGTTATAGGTACTTTTAACGTCACCCTTTTTCAATATAGTGTCTGTTTGTCATATGTCTTATTGGGCCGGCCCCTACGTAACCGCCCTTCCACTTCGTTCACATATATTCCTTTAGTCAATCGTCTATCATTCAATCGCATAACTCAATAGTACTATCTACTGAAATGTGGACTTTTATCAGGTTAAAGTCAGTCGCTAACGGTGAGGAAACCTGCCTATCCCTCAGGATAGGTAATAGTCAGTGCATATATACGGCGTTACGGTTCACTACCTATCACGTTGGGTGCTGTCTATCTAGCGATACGCGGGCTCCGAATGTCCCATACCTAACATGCCTTCGAAATTTCGAAGATGGCCATTCAAACCTCTGACTACCCCGCCATTATAAAAAAGGGAGTGTGTATACATAAGTCGTGAAGCGTATGTATGTATTAGGTTAAACTACTGACTACCTCAAAGAGTTTACGATTGTAGTGTGTTAGTTAATAGACACTGGATTTCTGGCCGCCCCACGTGACACGTTAAGTCTGAATTCTGAAATGTCACGAATGTCATCTATTCCGAGATCGGGGGAAGTGTCGTGTCTATGCTATTTCTGTTTGCGGCGGAATACCAACTTCTACACGCAACCATGTTCCCGTAGAGGATTGACAGAATATCGAGGTTATACCATAGTCACGTTAATTTGTAAAACCACGGAGTTAGAAATAAATTAATTTTGACGAACTCCGTGGCGCGATCGGTTAGACACCTGAACGCTAATCGTGAGGTCCCGGGTTCGATTTCCGGTGGAGGCAGAGTTAAGAACTACGCTTTCTACTGCTTTCCAGTCTGGTCGTTGATTATATATACTATATATGTATTTATCTATATGTAATATGTATACATTTCTTAAATATACGTTGACTAACACAACCCTTAACACAAGTTTTAAATGTACTTACCAAGGGGCTAGTTCAATTGGTGTAATAATGTCCAATTATTATTATTTATTAATTAAAGGGTGACGAACACCAAACACTTACATGACCATTAAACCTTACGGGGTAGTCAGAGGTTCGGATATCCAACTCCGCAATTGAGGTGTAAATCCACGGTGTAACTAGATAAGGAACTAAATTCATTTCATATGATATCTATATACGGTCTACATACACATTCGGCGGTTATACGGAGGTCTAATATCAGCCTTCTTCGGTACCATCAAAATTCGAAATTCTAGGCCAATCTTAGTACATACATACATATCACGCCTGATTCCCTGTAGAGGGGTAGGCAGAGATCACGGATCCCCATTTGTCCCTATCCTGACAGACCACTTTCGCTTCATTGACACTATATATATATCTTAGTACTATTCTTTACAATCCCATTGTCAACATAAATACTCATAACAAAACTAGGTTTTGACTAACAACAAATTAAATTGAAAAACTACTCATGTTTCTGGATACCCCAAAGAAGATTATAGTCGCAAAACTACTATAGTTCTGTATACCTCTAAAGAAATATAATTCTTGACCCCTATTTATATATAACGTATAACTTATACAGAGCAAATTAGAGACATTCTTCTCAAGGCGGGTGTACGTAGTGAAGAACAGAAGAGCATGTATGAGAAGGTTTATGGGTGTGAGTGAAGCAAGAGAGATTTGTCACCCGTTACAGGTGGCGATCGATAGTCTCTGCCTATCCCGTTGGGGACGTAGAGGCGTGAATATACGTCAATGTATCATCAATCAATCTTTGTTATATTACCAATATTGAATAGAATATTGAAACTATTGAAGTCATTTATAATGTTTATAGTTACATGTCCATTAGTTAACTAGTTATCACTTGTTATTAAATGCATTGTTCATTAGGCTGTGACGTCATTGTTTCAAACAAAAGAAGACGAACATATGACAAGCGTGTCCTTTAATACATACTTTATAAAAACATCACGCCATTGATTCTCAAAAGGGTGGAAGGAATATCGTGACAATATACCTTTGGGTACCTATTGATTATTCAGTTCTTACTTTTTATTTAATTAATAACTGTCCAGTGATTGACCCCTATCTTACCTGATAGTAAGTGACGATGAGGTCGATGATGTAGCTCGCTGGTCCAGTAATAGCCTATTCACTCTATTGCTTCTTAGATATTTAAAAAGTGAAATTGTTTTGTTGTGTGTACATGTTACTTAACATATACCTACGTATGAATATGTACCAATCTAAATTTGTAACGTAAACTTTATCTAGGTTAGTAAAGGCCGAAGATGTAATATAAACTTAATTTAGGCTAGCCTAAGGGGCGTTTCACGTACAACAAAATTTTAATTACTATTGCTTATATCCTAAAAAGTCTTCTAATATGTTGTCATATAATGTATCTTTCACTTATGTGTTTGTCCATGGTTACTCAAGCATCTGCCAACCCCAAAAGGTATCTCAGTCTCTATATCACAAGTATATATAAGAAACCCTTCACTATCACTATATCTTATTATAACCATCTCCCTTTAACTATACGGATTAGTCAAGGGCCATTCATTTTTAAACAGTAGAGAGTATAATTCTATTTTTAACATCAAAAACATAACATAGATCACGGCTAAGTACCGCTTCTGATGTGGTTAGAAGCACAGATGCATTCACGGATTAATCCCTTTCGGGGTGGACAGAAAATTAGAGATGTAATATGTACTAGGTCGATTTTTAGCACGAATATTGGGGTTGTGATGCCATTTTGATGACAGGTTTCTAACCCGCTGAACTTTGAAAATATGAACATGAATATAATAATAAGGTGATGTATGAATCTCAATGAAGCGAAAGTGGTCTGTCAGGAACGGGACAAATGGGGATCCGTGATCTCTGCCTACCCCTCTACAGGAAATCAGGCGTGATGTGTATGTATGTATGATGTTTTAAGTACCTATAGTCGCTGAGTGTGTATCAATGAGAATAGACCTACAATGGATTGCTAGGATCGAGACAAATGAGATGTAGAGAGACAGGCGTGAATTTTATACATATACATTAACGTCTTTTAATCCCTTTTGGGTTGGACAGAATCTTGGATAAATGAATCTTTACAGTCTCTTAGTAGCATGTGTATTAGGGTTATCATGTCATATGGAATATTGGTGACAGGTTGCTAGCTTATCGCCCAATAGATTCCATATACCCATAGTCCATTAATCGCCTCCTAAACATGCCGGGAAGAACGGCAGCTAGTTAACATTATTTTTACGTCTATCACACGGGACAGTAGTGAATTGTGAACATTATGAATTTATATAAAAACTAGCGACCCGCTCCGGCTTTGCACGGGTATAAAATATATAGCCTACTCCACTATTTAATGGTGTTATTATACATATTAACCTTCCTCTTGAATCATTCTATCTATTAAGAAAACCGCATCAAAATCCGTTGCGTAGTTTCAAAGATTTAAGCATACAAAGGGACATAGGGACAGAGAAAGTGACTTTGTTTTATACTATGTAGTGATGGATATTTAACGCCCGGTTACACGTTGCGTGTCAGAGTGTCAATGGTGAAGTAAAGACATCATTTGTCACATCCTGCTTCTGGGCTTAAGGCAAGCGACATTTCTCACGCGTATATGGCGAATAAAGGCAAGGGTTTCTTTGATTGTTCACTACGTATATGGACGGTGGTTATAGGTTATTGGTGCTGGGTTCTGTAGAGTTTTATGACGGTTGTAGAAGTTAGAAGTGTGTAGATATGTACGCGAGGTTATTATTAGGTTCATTCTTACTATTAAAATTAATTTTCTCTTAGTAAATAAGTACTTCATTTTATAAAAATCCTAAATAATCGAATAGGAAATAAAATTTTCTTAATACACCCTTTTGGGTACGTCAATATAATTTGTAAATTTCATATATACACACACACACACACATATACATATAGATATTTTATGTACATATACAGATGTAAGCAGAGATCACAGATCCCCATTAGTCTTAATCCTGATAAAAACTTTTGTACATAGACTATACCATTTCTCTTAAAACAATTCCAACTACAGTACCCTATCTCAACAGTAGTATTTAAATGCAGTCATAATGGGCGAGTGAGGAGTGTCGCCTCGGGCGTTCGCTTGACAGATTTAAGTCACATTTACAAGAACGGGAATATTTTGCCACTGTAATGGCTGGCTTATGTAATTGAAGAGTACGTGATAGTTTGGAAGTGTGTTTGAAGAGAAAAGTTTGTTTACGTAGTCGTTTACTTATTTGGCAAATAGTTACACAATTTGTAGAGTAATAGTAGAAACACAAGTTAGTAGCTTAGTCTTTTTTCGGTTACAGCGTAAAAGAAAACTAAAATAAGGATTACATGGATACTATTGAGCGTTGAACTAGTTACATACATTCAATATTCATAATACTCTCCATTGTAAGTACTACTAAACGTGTTCAAGGAGATATTGTGTCTCGTTATAAAAGGAATAGAAGACTGTGATTACATCAACATTTTAATATTAGTACTAACAACTAAATTTGATCTATACCTCTCCACATTTTAGTAGATCAAATTCAATACTTAATACTTTAATATCTAGTATATCTTTTGCTATTTATATCTCGTACCAACGTCTCAAATGAACCAATAAATCTCTTTGACATCTCGCTGATGTATTAATTAAAAAAAATTGTGCCTTAACAGTCCATATTTGGTGTGCAAACGTGATATTTACGTGTCGCATGCAATGACAGGCTTGAACACGGAAACCGAATAGTGGCCTCTATACTGACGTTGTGACGTGTAATTTGTCGTCGTTATTCAATTGTATGCCGTGTAATGTTGTCCCTTTGTTGTACATGTGCAGAAGGGTAGCTACGTTGAAATGGTTGTGAGATAAACGCGAAGAAAAAGTATCATATCTATACTTTTTGTAATCTGCATTTTTGTGTTTACCTATTACTCTAAATGTTGTTAATTTCAGTAAATTTGATTAGATGGATGTAAAAGGCGAGAGAGATTTTTAACATTATTGCAGGTGGCGATCGATCCTATCCTATCCCGTTGGAAAATAGAGTCGTTAAATATCGCTATTAATAGAAAATATTTGTTTTTTGTACAAGTAAACATACTTTATTACATAAGTATAGTACATTATATTTCCCTTAGATAAAGTAAATAGAATAACAAATTTGATTTTAATTAATGAGGTGCTAATAACATTAAACAACTATGCTTGTTTAGAATGCCGAAAATAGGGTTGAATAGCGTTATGGGTCATGAACATTAGCTATTGATAATATTTATAACTCATCAGAAGTGTAAATATATATACTAAAGTTCAGAATAAACTTTACCTGGTTGGATGCGATTATGCAAACACGTTTTAGCCAATTACATCCTAGTTTATGATAAAGTGTGTATGAGGAGGTGTCAATGAAGCGTAAATGGTCTATCAGGATCGGGACAAATGGGGATCCGTCTCTGCCTACCCCTCTATAGAGAATCAAGCGTGATATGTATATATCTTTATGATAGAACCTGCAGGCACATTCACTTTTCTACTGAATAATTAGTCTAACTAGATAGCTGTTTTTATGATAATGTTAGATATCCAACTTTTTTATAATAAACAAAATTTTAGTAACCAGTTTCTGCACTGATAATTGATTACAAAGCATTAATATCACACGGTAAAAAAGCTATTTAATTTTAAAATCTATTTTTCCCTTACAAAAGAATAACATTCGTAGAGACAAATATTCAACTCAGTTACACAATAAATGTATACTAAGTTAACTTTCTGCACATTGAAAGCTAGACTGAATCTATTTAGATTTTTGCAGTTCAGCGTACTTATGAGTTAACAATAGCTGGTTTTCATGTGGCCATTTGCATGATAACGTGTCTGGTCTAGGCTTTGAATGGAATCTAGGTCATGGGATGAAATGGTAGCTGGGTAGACTATCAGCTTTTGCAATAACATACATACGTAACCGTCTCATCCAATTCCTAACTCTAGTAAAGGCATCAATATAAAATAGGTAACTGTTGCTAACTCATTGCTTTATGATTCAATTAACTATTGTGTTTTAGCTAACTTATAACAGCCTTATGTATATCCACCGGGGTAATGAAAATTCCGCGAAAGTTAATAAGGAAATCGCTAGAAATCCGATTCTGTTATCTATATATGTTCATCGAGACATATATGTAGGTATATATGCTCTTGTATTTGACGTATATGGTATATGAAAATATTATCACGTATCCACTTTGTACCAACTCTGGAAGTATCAAGTTACAGTATATTTAAATCCCCATTGCTAACAATGATTCACCCAATTATCGTTTAATTGGTGTCCTTTGGCACGAGACCAAGGTGGTAGTCTGTAGACACCGAGTCATCGCCTAACCGTCTAGGTTGTCCCATGGTAGTTTCATTTGTGGAGATGTAGATGGCAGGAATAGTAATTTTAACGGTGATTCGGTTTGTAGTATTATGTGATACAAAAATCCACATATTTTAAGCAGATATCATAGAGATTAGATTATTCAGATGTGGAGGTGTAGATGGCAGGAATGGTTAATTAAAAGGTGATTGGGATTGTGGTGTATTTCGATATATGGTGATATAGCGAAGTACTTATAACTGAGTGTGTATGAGAGTCAATGAAGCACTTGTGGTTTGTTAGGATCGTGACATAAGGGTATCTGTGAACTCTGCCTATTTCTGCTACAGGGTGTAATTTCTATGTATGTATATTTATATTATATCTATCTATTACTTCTATTGCTGATAAATATCTTGAACAATCCTGAAAAATAATACTACACTCTTATCATTAATCTTATAATATATTGGTAATAGGTTACTAGCCCATTGCTTAATAGATAGCAGAGATCCCTCATTCAATGACCTGTCACATTAGGTTCAAACTATCTAACTAATACGTTAGTTAGATGTGGATATAATGAAACCTAATGCACAATTGCAGATAGATACGAGAACCTCAGACTACCCCGTAAAAGGTAATGGTCGTGAAGTGTATGTATGTATGTTCCCTGACCATCGCTAAATACATTTCATTCACCCCTAGTCTCATAGTCGCTTCCTATACATATGAGAACTTCACAGACTATTTCAAAACACTAGCGTTTCTTGTTTACCAACATGAATTGGATTTTAGAACAAATAGGAACCAAGTAGAGATTGAAATTGTTGTTTTAGTACACATTTAAAGCTTTCATAATAATTGGAGTTTCTCCTAGGATATATATGATATGTTAGGCTTTATTTAAATTGTCATACATACGATGTTTCATATAAACCCCAATATTAATGCTCATTTAAAAATAGTGTGATAAAGGAAGGTTGCGGTTGGAAAGAAGATGTAGTGACTAAGATTGAAAAGAGCATGCTTCGATGGTTTGGACATGTTATGCGGATGAATGATAGCAGATTGACAAAAGGAATATATGAGTGAAGTGGAAGGGCGGTTACGTAGGGGCCGGCCAAATAAGACATATAACAGTCAGGTAGACGCTTTATTGAAAAAAGGTGACGTTAGGAGTACCTATAACCGCCCCGAGTATATGAGGATATGTATGAGTGTTAATGTAGCGAAAGTGGTCTCTCAGGATCGGGACAAATGGGGATCTGTGATCTCTGCCTGTCCCTCTACAGGGAATCAGACGTGATGTGTATGTATGGTGACAGGTTACTAGTCCATCGCCCATCAAATTCCATTCAATACACTTGACACACATATATTTAGATTAATCATTTTCATAACACTCATTTATAATAAATAATAAATAGTTTGAGGCAAAGGTATTGAGTTTAGCAGCATCTGTAAAGTGACTTGTTCACCTTGCCTTCAGTTCGATTGTGTGAAGCATGCTTTAAATAACATACATACGTTTACGACTGTACATCCCTTTTGGGTAGTCAGAGGTTAATTGTCCATTATAAAGTAAGATTTTATGATGGTCTGTGGGTGAAACTCACTTTTCACCTGATAATCAGTATCCTACATGACTGGTAGTAAAGTATGTCGCCAATACAGATATTTACTATTGCCTATCACGAAAAATAGGCAGGTTTTCTTACGAATTTGTATCTTTACCGAAAGCAGTACGTGGTCAATCTTAATGGTCACCCATCCAAATAGTTCCGTCGCCCGCGTTGCTTAACTTCGGTGATCGAACTAGAACTTTTGTATCAACGCCTGCATACATACATACGTGCTATTCATATATTCACGCCTCCATTTCCCATGAGTATAGGCAGAGATTGTTAACCTCTCTACTTAAAACGATACTAACTGATCACTCTAGCTTCATGTAAATCTCTTACACCTCTGACTATCTAAGACGGCAAATTTGGGGTGGACAGAACCTTGGTATTATTCCTTCTCGTTCAATTATAGGGTCACTTTTAGTACTTGGTTGTGTAGAGTATAAAGTAATATTGGTGTTAGATAAATATCGATTATTATTTAGGTAACCTATGCATTTTAAATACTAGTTATGCATATTTAATGAAAGTTTACGTTTTCTCGGTAGCTACTACCATTTATCGCTTAAATCTAGATTCTAGACACAGTGACTGGCTTGGATTTTAAATAGATGTATATCTTCGCGGTTCTGTTTATCCCGAAAGAGAGTATGTATGGATGTAGTTCTACGTATGTATGTCGGTTCAATACACGACATACTGATATAGAGTGACTGATTTTAAAGTACCTATCTTTAACCACCGAGTGTGTATGAGGAGGTGTCTAGACGTTAGTGACGTAAAAGTGCTAAGAAAATCCTTGATCTCTGCCTACCACTTTGGAAGGAGACCAAAGAATTATGTTTACTAATAATCTGTAGTCTTAAGGCAGCATTCCTAATCCCATTTCCACATTTTTTCCATTGTACTTTCGTTAATTCCGCGCGTACCCATGAATTTAATAGCTTCCTTAACCGAATACATCCCTAGTTCAACACCACTAGTGTCGCCATCTACAGTAATTCCAATTGCAATATCCGCCCGTCCATCCGGCCATTGTCTTTTTTGTTTTATAACTAAAATTGGCCAAAGGCTGTGAGTCAGCTGTTAGCCGATTTCCTTTACTCGTTTGGTGGTTTCGAAGAAAGTTGCCACCGGCATAATGATTAAGCTTTGTCGTCTCATGAGATGAAAAAAAGTTGTGGGTTAATGAACGTCATTTTTGGATTTTGGCAGTTTTTTATCTTTGTTGTTGAATTCCGAGTATTCGTTATTTCGAACTTCTTTCATATTAACAAAAGTGTTTATCAATAAGTGTACTTCAAAGTACTTATAAAGTATAAATGAAATAATTACTTCGTGAGTTGAGTTTCACAAATGAAACAATAAAGATAGCTAAAACTTTTATTATAATTCTTGAGATTTGATTGTGTTATCCCATTATGTGAATGAGGAGAAAAGGCTTGTAGTTAGAATTGGCTTATTAAGAACTATGTCTATATTAGGCATTATTTTAGAAAGAACGTCATTAGAAGTACCTATAAGCTTAGTATGAAGGATAAGGTAAATGAAATAAAAACCTCCCGAGCTAGCCGGAATGTAAAAATAATACCAATTAGCTGCCGTTCTACTAGACTAGGGCTCATAATGGAATCAATTAGGCTTTTGCCTAGCAACCTGTCACCAATGCTCCATTATGACATCAAAATTCCGCTGTTCACTAAAAAGTGACCAAGGAGATATAAACTCTGGGGTTCTGTCCACCCCGAAAGGGATTAAAGGTCCTGAATGTATATGTGTGTATGTATGATTAGCAAAATTGGGAAGCCAAGATCTCTGCCTACCCCACCATAAAAAGCAGAGCATGATACGTATGCAATATTGTCTCGTCTCCAATGACTAGGTATTCAGATATCCTAGGATGCAATCGATATCTGGCCATTAACTCATGACGCAAGTCCCAGCGGGGTAGACGAACCGTTGCGGCTCATACTCCGATGCCCACGAACGATAAGGATTGGCATATAGGCTTTTGAGTTTATTGCCGGTAACAGATAAGGACTTTTGCCTATTGAAAGGGATAGTTACGTAATGTCATGTAAATTGAAACTTTAATGTTCAAATGAATTAATTATTTGGTCATGCCTTTAGTTCAGTGCTGGTTGAGAACGTAAATGTACCTTTAAGTGCCGAGTGTGTGAGGTTACGTAGGGACCGGCCCAATAAGACATATGACAGTCAGATAGACGCTATATTGATAAAGGGTGACGTTAGGAGTACCTATAACCGCTGAGTGTATGAGTGTCAATGAAGCGAAAGTGGTCTACAGGAAATCAGGTGTGATGTGTATGTATGTATATATTGTTATGCCATTACGTGACTAATGAACGGTGGGTTTTTTTTTGTCTCTGAGATTCAATGTCTACTCCGTAAATTGTAAAGGATGTTATAGATATATGTACGTATCTGTTTGCGAGGTTCTGTTCACTCTTTTAGTGACACCGGATGGTCTGAATATATATATGCATTTAAAATGGCGCTTGCATTACCAAATCAATATACTTTGTACTTAATATTCAATGCAGGACCATCGTAAAATGATTACTGAAGGGCATTGAACCTCAATTCATACATAAATGTATGGAACCAATATTCATACATAAATGTATGATTGGGTGATTGAACACTATCAGGTATGGGTGAGATGGAAGGGCGGTTACTTAGGGGTCGTACTAATATAAAGAATATGAGGTATAAATAGGTTATATATTTAAAAATTACGACGTTAGAAGTACATATAACTGCTGAGTGTGTACATATATGAAGGTGTATAGATAGTTATTATAGTTTGTCTGAATCAGGAAAATTGGGTATCTGTGATCTCTTGCTGTAAATCTGTAGGGAAAGGTACGTGTAACTATATACCAGTATTCATAATGAGAAAAATAAAAGTACAGTGACACTAAACGGTTATATTTTCGCAGTATCTAACTATTAAACCGAACTTGAGTAAATAATATAGACACTAAATACGTTAGTCGTTATAAGCGACGTCGTTTTAAATGAATTCTACTGTATATCTCAACTTACGCTTCTGTTGCCAACATACGTGTGTTCTAGTATTAATAAAGCTTTGTTTGAAAGAAAAGTTACTACTTAAGTGTGTAATACGTGCCTTTTTTCCTAGTTATTCATCACCACGTTTTAAATTCTATAGGTCTAGCGTATGTCTAAACAATAGGTGAGTTAGTATACTAATTGCTAAGCACATTTCCTTTCGCATAAGGAGGCACAGTTAAGTCTGCTTCGCTTGCAAACTCATCAAGTATTGTGAGACGTGTTGTAGGTGTATTAATGATTGATTGGCCCAACCAAGAAAGTTCAGTCGTCATTCAGACGTCGACCGAACAACACGTGATTCTAATTAACTTTATAAAATGGCGACATGGCTTACCACCTGTCACATTGAGTACTGACTATCTGGTTAACACGTGGGTTCGAGGTGGCCATAGAATTACTACCTTCGCAATTGCGGGATGGATACCTGAACCTCTGACTTCCCCGTAAGGGTTAATGTTATCGCGTATGTATGTATGTAAAATAAAAAAACAAAAAACACACAATGTCACAACGTGTTACAAAGAAGTTTTAGCGCGTACAGGTTTCGTTGTGTCACAACAAATGTGTCAATAGTGAAGTGAAACAGTGATACGTGAAAATGGTGATGGAATCGAACCACCGATTCTGGCTATCCCCACGCCTATGGAGACGAAGTCACGACTACACGAAGATCGAAACGAAGAAAGACGACAACCGGAAGAGCATTGACAAAATATTCGCAACCGACTTCTTTCGATCGAAAAGTTTCCGAGAGAAACGGTGTATTGAACCCGTAGATTTACAGATAAAGGGATGGGAAGACAGCCTAGTCGATAATCAAGTCGATGTTGTGAAACTGAGAGATAAGAAGCCAAGGGAGGCCAGGCCGAATAGTTTGCACCTATTGTTGTGTCCCTCAAAGTCAGGCCACTACTCTAGTAGCACGTGGCGTTATACCCGAGTGAGATCCAAAAGGTGAGTTTATCTGATTCTAAAAGTGCTAGGAATTGAAATGGAAATTTATCGACTAGGAATAACTACGAACGCAACACTAGATTGAAGATTGTAGTGTTTATAGCGACTGGCTATAGATTTTAAATGTTAGTGTGTTTATATGCTAATAAAAAGCAGGGAAATACAGTCTATCTAAGCAGTTATATTAAAAATGTGTTTTTTACAAGTCGGGACGCTGGATGTTAATAAAATGCCTGTCTTTCTTTCTATCGTGTCTTTAAAAGGTGATACTGCAATCATAGGTCTTAAATTAACGTCATTATTACTATATGCAATTTATTCCCCAAATAACATTTGATTTTAAACGGAACGTTCTTTGTAGTTCATTGCAACATACATACACATCACGACTGATTCCCTGTAGAGGGGTAGGCAGAGATCACGAATCTCTATCCGTCCCGATCTTGACAATCCGCTCTCGCTTCATTGACACTCATACACGTCCTCATAAACATTCGGCGTTTATAGGTACTTCTAACGTCACCCTTTTTCAATATTTCGTCTATCTGACTGTCATTTGTATTATTGGGCCGGCCCCTACGTAACCACCCTTCCACTTCACTCACATATATTCCTTTTGTCATTCTACTATTATTCATACGCATAACATGTCCAAACCATCGAAGCATGCCCTTTTTAATCTTAATCACAACATCGTCGTTCAAACCGCAAATTTCCCTTATCACACTATTTTTAATTCTATCAGTCAATGTCACTCCTAACATGCTTCTCAGTGACCGCATTTCGACGGCATTAGATCATTGCTGTGTGTTCTTATTTAGAAATTAATAACGATTGTCTATGTATGTATGTATTTTGTAAGAAAACATACATACATACACATCACGCCTGATTCCCTGTAGACAGAGATCACGGATCCCCATTTGTCCCGATCCTGACAGACCACTTTCGCTTCATTGACATTCATACATCTTCTCATACACTCTCTGCGGTTATAGGTATACCTAACGTCACCTTTTTTCAATATAGCGTCTATCTATCGTTGTAAGAAAACATGCAGTATTAATGAATTCTGCGTACATTTGTAAGACTATCAAATAATGAATTAAGTAGGTGTTAACAAGTTGCAGTGGGTTAATATACCTATTCAATTAATGAGATCACTTTCATTTAAATGCTGGCGTGGGACTTGAGTTTAATGTAACCAGTCTCCTTCGCACATACATACTACAACATATATAATACAACATAGCACATGCATTTATATTTACTTTTAACCTCAAATCACAATCTCCGAAATTAAAAGAGCCAAAGTAACTGTAAGCTAAATCTAACAGTTACTTTATCCCTTTCGGGGTCGACAGAACCTCGGAGATTTAGTATCTTCTAAGGATTTTGTTACTTAGTATTTTAATATTAGAGACACTATCTAACCTTACATTCTATGTATGCTAACTCATTCCCAGCTAGCGTGGAATAACTATATGTTTCTATTTATAATTACATATATATACACGTATATATATATAAATCTCTTTAGTGGAGAGAACCTCGATATATGTTATTATATGTATAAACTCCTATCTATGCCTTCTTTTAGCATAAGTATCGGGTTCATAAAGTCATCCTTATATAACATTGGTCATAGGCTGTTAGTCAATCACCTAATAGATTTCTTTGAACCCTTAATTCACGGAAAGAACGGCAGCTAGTTAGCATGCTTTACGTCCCAGCTAGCACGAGACTCTTTTCTATTTATAATTACTAGCCAATATTACCATACTATGTCGTGAAATGGAAAGTGTCAGCCGAGATGCAGTCTGCGAAGTTTCCAATGCCACTGCCATCTACACACATTAATCTCTGTCGAGACTGGCTAGAAATTTACATGCTAACGGTTGGATATTGAAGAGTAAGGTAGAAAGAATAGTTACTATAATGGGAAAGAAGAAAGATTGGTGATGTGTGACTATCCCTCTGTTATAAGAAATGTATAAATAAGTGATTAAATCCATAAGATACATATGTTTTCTGCCTATGTATGAAGGAAATTTGTACGATAATATCTTTTTCAGTGCTTAGTTTGACGGTAATCAATCCTGGCATCTCATTGTTATAACTATATAATTTTATTCACAACGCTACATTCTACCAGGATAAACACAGACTGTCAGTATATATTTTGAATGAATCTTAAAGATTTTTTTTGCTTTATTTACTTATTCTTACATTTTTCTCTTCCTTACACACCTTAAAAAATGTCTGAACTTTAGTCTATATTTTCTGTAACTCATTATTCTCTTAGCTCTATAACTTCAAATGGCAAACGACAAACGCGTTCACGACCATTAACCCATGCGGGTTAGTCAGAAATCCAGGTATCCATCTCCGCAATCGCGAAGGTAGTAATTATATGGCTACCTCGAACCCACATATTGAGCAGATAGTTAGTACTCAATGTGACAGGTGGTAAGCCATGTCGCCATTTACAAGTACGAACTATTGCATTATAGTTTTCAGAGATTCGCGATTTATACTCATGAATAGTAGAATAGAATAGAATAGAATAGAAAAAAAATTTTATTCACAAAAACAGCACAGGTACAAAAACATTTACATTTACAATTATTACAATAGACAGGAAACTGCACTGTCACTGTGAAAGGGCCCAGGCTCAGCATATGTTGCAGGCCAAAGCCCACAACGCCAATCCTCCGCCTGAGCCGCAGAGGGCACGAGTTAAACAGAAAATATAAATAATAATATATATATAATAATAATAATAAAAATATAATATATATATATATATATATATATATATATATATATATATATATATACTATATACACATAAATATAAATATATACACATACATATAGGTAAGTTGAATCAAACACATGAGTTTAAATAGACAAATACGTAAATCTTAATAATCTTAATAAATAAAAAATACTTATACTCATAGTCTTACAGTCACTATTGATCCCAAGCCTCATCTAACCCAAGGTCACGAAAGTTGACTTTGCTGGAACAATAAATAAGCCTTAAGTTTGGTTTTGAAAGTAGTCTTTGCGGCGCACCCCCTAATCGGCGGCGGCAAATCGTTCCAGCACTTGGTCGCGTGGTATTTAAATCCGCCCCGGAATGCCGTTGTTCTATGCCGAGGTATGACGAGAGGCGCAACGCAATCCCTCGTAGCCCTACTCTGAGCCCGCCATTCAAGCTTATCGAACAGGTACGCCGGCACGCCAGACCCAACAATGTCGAACAGAAGGGAACTGAGGAAAAATTTCTGACGTGCCTCAACATTAAGCACACCATGCTCCCTAAGGAAGGGGCTGACATGCGCCCTGGGGGGCACAGGAAAACAGTACCTGGCACACGCGTTCTGGACACGCTGTAACAGCCTCCTAGTCTTTTTATACAGACACGGCCCATATGCCGCCAGGGCATAGTTAACTTTTGACATTATCAAAGCCTCACATATAGCCACGCGCAGCTCTACACTTAAGAATGCTCTGTAATTATACAGAACCTTCAGCCTATAAAAGCAAGCACGCACTAAGGCAACCACGTGGCTTTCGAACCTTAGCTCCCAGTCCAGTAGTATTATATTATCTGTGCTCATGATTAATAATTAACGGGATTTATCGCGTAAGTTTATATATAATAAAATTACCTTTATTAACCCGACGTTTCGGCTACGTTGCAGTAGCCTATCTTAACTATTACATGTTCGGGGAACAGGTAGGTTTCCTCACGATGTTTTCCCTCACCGTAGTATTCGTTTATTTGTAAATTCCTTTAGTTACTTTTCTTTCATTCATTCACTCCATGTGTCTTAACTACCTTACTTTCTCTATATTTGTCACTGCAACTAACAGATCACATTCACGAATCACCATTCACTAAAGTATCAATAGCATTTTACTATATAAACAAGAACAAACGAGACAGCACTACTTGAAAGCTCATCGTTAGAATATAACTTAATAGGGTTGTCTATTAATAAATGTTTATCGATGTGTTAATTTATTTCATGGGTAACTTATGATTTATAATAAATTCACAACATGGTTTAGTCATCTCATAGCTTTTTAGATGAACTGAAAATCTTACTTATGATTGATAATAAATTACAACACTTCTTATTCATCTCGTAACTTTATTATAGGGTGGATTGAAAAAACTATTAGGCATCATAATATTTGACAGTTATCCATCTTAAATAATTATATAACCTTTTTCAGATTAACATGAATACCTTTAATTTTTACTAAATCGTGTGGTTCCTAACCTCTAAAGTTATTGTAAGCTTGCAATGAAGTGAGATTTGAAATAAATAAACTGTTTGCTTTTCTTAAGTCACATTTAAATTGTGTAATCGACTCGCACTCTTTCGCCAATAAATGATAAACTTATCTACTTTTGCCGAGTATAAAGCAGTGAATCAACTTATGTACTAAGTATGATAGATTCTTAAACATGTTGTAACCCTAAGATTTAACAACATCTATGTTTAGCAACAAGAATATACAAGAGTGTGTGTTGACGAGGTGTATGAGTGTCAATGAAGCGAAAGTGGTTTGTCAAGATGGGGACAATTGGAGGTCCGTGATCTCTGCCTACCCCTACAGGGAATCAGACATGATGTGTACGTATGTATTTAATATACTAGTTGTCTTCTTGCATGTTATAGCATACGTATATTCCTTAACGGGATGGACAGTTTTCCATCACCACCTTAAACTATCTGTACCATGGAGTAATTGATAAGAGGAGTGGGCCTTACGCAATATTTGTATGGAAACTAGCGTGGCATTACGCGGGATGGAGGGAAGATATTACAACCAATTAAATCACGGCATCGGCCAATCAAATGAGGTATCTTGTTTCTACTAAACATTTTTTGACTCCGCACCAATTAAAACACGCCATTTGGACTCCGCACTGCGTAACGGGGACCGTTCCTTTCTCCGGGTCATCTTTATATTTGCTTCGTTATCTGTACAAATCTCTCTTCCTTCACTCACACCCATTAACCTTCTCATACACTCTTATTTTCTTCTCGCTACGTACTCATACTATTTACTAAGGCAGTACAGTGACAACACTATCTAATTAATATTGACTAATTTGTCCCCAACTAGTGGGTATGGGATATATTGCAAACTGCTTTCGCGTGATACGTGTCGGGTTGTGTAACAGCGGTTTTTTATTCTTAGGTGTGGGCGATGGTATGGTGTCATAGGTATGGCGTAGAGATGGGCTGTTTTCCATAGGATGTCGATAAAATGACATTTTGGGAGCGTCTGTTGGTGAAAATTTGTTTACAGCTATCGAATAATATTTAGTCGTTGTAACTCAATAGATTATGATGTGTGCAGTTAAAGTTAGTGAATATCAGTTGTAGTTATTTATCGATAAAGGAGTCGTTGTGTTTTAATACTTTGTTAAAGTTTTTAAAACCTTACTATAGTTAGTTTAACTTTTAGTTTAGTGTTTGTAATTGTTGTCATGAGAAAATACTTTAGAGAATTTTCATTTCATATCGATAACTCTACCTTTTCACAACCCTACGACAAACTAATTCATTATAATATCATCGAATAACAAGACATGACAACACTAGCCCTTTAAGTCAAACTTTAGGTATGTTCTTTCGAAAATACGTAGGTGTGTTTCAAGGGCCACCCAGTTTAAAATGACCTCTAATTGTCATAGTTTTTATATGGCAGTGAGATGTCAATGTTAATGTGTTGTAGTCAATGCTAATTTCGTTTGCTATGATAGATTAGACTCTTGATTAGCGGTCAGTTTGTGTTTGTGGCATTTGTACTATTATTTACATTAATAACTGTAACGTGTATAAAAT
This sequence comes from Leucoptera coffeella, assembly GCA_030578115.1. NCBI lineage: Eukaryota > Metazoa > Arthropoda > Insecta > Lepidoptera > Lyonetiidae > Leucoptera > Leucoptera coffeella. The sequence continues at coordinate 70,937 of JAMBLF010001306.1, forward strand.
ATCACACCTTGGTTAAGGTGCTATTAAGGCAAGTGTGATATTATATGTACGTTTGTATATACATAAGACAATAATAAACTCTGTTTAGAAGATTGGGAACTTTTCAGCAATTTTTAAGAACAGAATTAATGTATTTAGAAATAGTTTTGTGTGTGTGTTTGTCGGGGATGCATCGTAAAATACCAATAATAATAATAATCCGACACTATCAAGTCTGTTATTCCTCTGGGGGTCATCATAGTTCTCTATCACGACTATTCCTATAAATGCAATTTGTGACCTTATCAAACGCTCTTTTTCAACATATAGTCAACATTTAATATGACAGATGTAGTTCCATGCCTGTGTGAACTAACTATTACCTATTCTAAAATAAATGCAATAGTAATCCATTGACCCTTCTGGCCATTATAAATACATATATGTATGTAATCCAGCGTACATATTTACAACCGAATTGTAAACTTCAAACACACCGCTACACTATATGAGTAACAATGCAAATGATCTAATTAAGTATTCGAGGTGCCCATAAAAAACTAGACCAAAGCCAGCTTTGCATATCTAATCGTTACCTAATTGGTTACTCTAATACTTGTACTGAATACTGTATGTTCTAAGCCTACACGAAGAGACAATGGTAAAAGTTGCATACACATTCGGCGGTTATAATCCGAGGACAGAAAGTTAATCTCTTAGTAGAGTTTGCTATTTGAACATGTCTCTATGACTCGAGTTATATTAGGACATTGATAAGATGCAATTTATGCATTCAAAAGGAGAAGAAAACATAGATGACAGGTTGTTAGCCCACCGTCCAATGGATTCCATTGGCCTCTAATCCCTTAACCGCCTCCTTCGACATGCCGGGAAGAACAACTAGTTAACATTCTTTTTACGTCTCAGACTAGCACAGGACGTACATAAATACACATCACGCCTGATTCCCTGTAGGGGGTAGGCAGAGATCACGGATCCCCATTTGTCCCGAACCTGACAGACCACTTTCGCTCCATTATCACTCATACATATTCCCATACACACTCGGCGGTTATAGGTACTCCTAACGTCACCCTTTTTCAATATAGCGTCTATATGACAATCATAATATGTCCTATAGCACAGGACATACAAATATGCTACCTATATGTGTACATATATCGTATGTACATATATGTATGTGTGTAAAAGAGCGATGACACCCTCTAAATAAGTGACAACCGTTTGTTCTCTATATTTAGACGGGTTGTCATGCCTTTGTTCCGAATGCCTTTTGTCAATACTGTAAATGGACACCTTAGGTAGGTAGCCGTTTACACACACCGTTTTGTAATTTGATTGTCAAGAATTTTTGCTTAGGTAGGTGTATAGGTACTATGAGTTTGTTATTAAAACTGTCAATGAGTACATCGTAAATTATTTTAAAACAATATATTACGATGTACTCATTGACAGTTTCCATAACAAACATAATTACAATATACATTTATAATAAAAAGTGCGTTTATTTACAGCCACAAAAACATACACAATACTAAGTAACGTCGAATTACTTTGACGTGGCTCAGTTGTTTGGGGCTTGACTCTGTATCAGTGGGTACAGGGTTCAAATCCCGCTTGAGCATGTACCAATGGAAATGAAGTTTAATTAATTTCTATGTACATTTTTGTAATAAAAACACATTTATGAAATGCGGCTACTCTATATACTACGGTGAGGGAAAACGACGTGAGGAGACCTACCTGTTGCCCGAACAGGTAATAGTGCTTGTAAATGGCGACATGGCTTACCACCTGTCACATTGAGTACTAACTATCTGTTCAACACGTGGGTTCGAGGTGGCCATAGAATGACTACCTTCGCAATTGCGGAGATGTATACCTGAACATTTTACTACCCCGCTAGTTAATCGTTGTGAACGCGTTTTTTGTTTAATTTGTGAATAATATGCTACTTTCCCAGTCGAAACGTACGAACGTTATAAGGGTATAAAAAGAACTTTTACAAACACAATTACCAGGAGCACATAGGATAGCGTGGTGCAAATTCAGTTCAATCGATTGTCCTGACACGTTGTATGCAAATGTCCATTACCGCCCCAGGTGGGGGGTTGGGAGGGGAGGCTTGCAGAAGTGTTATGGGAGTGTATGTGTGTTACTAAGTGGGTGTTAGGTTGTAGTAGGATATCTATGAAGCAGGTATTGATAGGGTTTAACAGTCTTGGTTGTAGCCAGATTGTGAATGATTTATTTGCACAATTATGATTTATTTTGTAAAGCTATATGATATCTTACTGTCAAATTAAATTCTAAGATGTGTGTTTAAACTAAAAACTTATATTTACAGGTTCTAAGTTTTTGTTATAAGTTTTATTTACTTCGTTTTAGTTACCAGATATAAAGCAATCCCGATATCTCTTTTGATACATAACTTCAGATAAAATTTGCTGAATTTTGACTCATCTTATGCAATGATAAAGGCTCTATATTTCCTTTTGGATGGTAGTTTTAACTTACGATTTTGTACACACAATGAGGAACTTTTTCTTCTGTTAATATATTTATCATCCTATCCATTAAAGCGTCATTCAGTCTACTCCTACAACAAACCCTTAAGTAAGCCAGCAGGGTAGAAGCTACTTAATCTTGTATACTAATGTTCTCTTGTTGTATTAAGAATATTTGTCTCATCTCATGCAATGATAAAGGCTGTAGATAAAGTAATAATTAAATTCTATAATTAAAATTAGTAATAATTTCCTTTTGGATGGTATTATTACTTTACAATTTTATTCACAACACAACGAACTTTTTCTCTGTAAATAACTTTATCTACAAGTAAGGCTGTCTCTTAATCGCCCCCTACAATAAACCCTTAAGAAACCAATCTCCTTTACTCTGTAAACTAACGTTTCCTCTTTTCTTGTTACAGCCACGAGCCAGAGGGCGGAGGTCGTTGCCATGAGGGAGTCCTAGCCAGAGCCATGCACTCCGCACCCTGTGGAGGGTCGCCCAAGCGGCAGATCGGCAGTCTAGGTATGACACATACATACTTTTGCAACATACATACATACACATCACGCCTGATTCCCTATAGGCAGAGATCACGGATACCCATTTGTCCCACTGACAGAACACTTTCGCTTCATTGACACGTCTTCTCATACACATTCGGCGGTTATAGGTACTTCTTATGTCACCTTTTTTTTAATATAGAAACATACATACTTACGTACATACTTTGGTCTCACTCTTAAACTTATATTAATCTTCTACGTACGTGAAAAACAGAAGAGCATGTATAAGAAGGTTAATGGGTGTGAGTGAAGCAAGATAGTTGGAATCTTTCCAGGTGATGAATAGTCTCTGCCTATCCCATTGGGGACGTAGATGCGTTATGCATTAATCTTCTAATGTATGCTCTTCTGTTCTATATGTATGCTTATGTTATGCTGATATAATTAGAAATGACAAAAAGGGTGTTGGATTTGTTATAACAAAATTTTGGTATACCTAGCCATAACAATATTACGATTAAATTATAGCACAAATCTTCATGATAAAGCCTATTTATGATCCTAAATAGGATATGCAGTGTATGTATAAGGTGACTCGAAATACTTCGTGTTTTATGTTTTACATCCTATGCGAATTAGTGAGAGTTTTTAGCACTCACGTTGCATCAGATACTCAGTATCATAAGTTCTCTGTGACGAGTCAACTATTCATTAGCAAATGGACATTCCAGGTAGTAATAGAACTAATGGATTAAAGGGTTGAAATGAAAAGTATTCACTCTATTTATCTCTATGTATGTATCTAGATAACCCTATTTATAAAGCTGAAGATTTCGTTAGAAACTACTAAGTGTTATACAAGAGTTGTGGGTTAAAGGACTACTAGAAGGCACTTTAGTTACATAATTCTCCTCAATCTAAAATGAACAGAAATATTGATACCTATAATTTTACCTATTTTTATAGCATCTTCTTGGTCACTTTAAACTTAATAGCTAAGCCTGTGAATGTACTCGTATATAAAAAGTGACATATGCTAGCCCCTTATCAAATAGATACACCAACCTAACCTAACCTACCATTACTAAGCGGAAGAAGAATAGCTAAACACTCTATTTTCAATTATCCTTAAGTCTACCTCCTACATACCGTAAAGAATGGCAGCTACATGCTCTATTTGCAACCTATAATAGCATCCTTTATCTAGAACCTATTCTATCACATTGAGTACTGACTATCTGGTCAACACGTGGGTTCGTGGTGTCCATAGAATTACTACCTTCGCAATTGCGGAGATGGAAACCTGAACCTCTGACTACCCCGCAAAGGTCGTGAATGCGTTTTTGTCTATTCTATATCCATTTCAACTACATATCAAACCCTAAGACAATTAGTTATTTTTAAACACTCGCGATTTATACTCATTTTATTAATTATGTGAGACCGGGTCAAATCACGATAAATTTATAAAGATAAGTGATTACCTTTATTTTGCCCGACGTTTCGACCCAGTTGCATAGGCCGTGGTCGCGGGAACACAATTGTTATCACATTCCCTTTTCATCCAGCAACTTAATTCTATACTCATCCTAATCTCTCAACTCCATAAATCACTAACCACATCTTCCATTCCAGCGTCCACAGACCAGCAGACCCTGAAGGTCCACCTACCCAATGGCGGCTTCAACGTGGTCCGTATCTCCGCTGGTGAAGAAGATGTGCGGTCGGTGCTCCGACTCCTGGCTTCGAGGTTGGCTACCAGCGACCGGTATTATGCGGCCTGCTACGCCCTCAGGGCTAAGAAGCTTAGTAGTGGAAAGGTAGGAAGTTATATGAATTATAGTTTTAAGAGATTCGCGATTTATACTTATGATTAATAACTAGCGGGACTTAACGTCGGGTTAATAAAGGTAACTTTATTATATAAAAACATACGCGATAACTCCCGCTAGTTAATCATGAGTTATATGGATGGTTAACGTTCTTTGATACCTTTCGAGGTTGATAAGACTATTAGAGAAATATGTTTTTGGATACTTTTTGCAATAATCTCTAGGGTTGTGAGGACATTCTTATCGAACATAGTTGTAGTTATGTCGTCAAGGCTAAAAAACTTAGTAGTGGGAAGGTGTGTACTTAGTCTAATATATAACTACTAGCGCCCCGCTCCAGCTTCGCACGGTATAAAATATATAGCCTACTCCACTATTTGATGAATGTCATTATACATATAAACCTTCCTCCTGAATCACTCTATCTATTAGAAAACCGCATCAAAATCCGTTGCGTAGTCTCAAAGATTAAATCAAGCATACAAAGGGACATAGGGACAGAGAAAGCGATCTTTTTTATACTACATACTAAGAGTGATGTAGCGGCGTTGATACACCGGTTTTCCTTCGATCACATAATTTAAGCTTTTATCCCTTTCGGACAGAACCTCGAAGACACGTAAACATTTCCTTGGACACTTTCTAGCACGAATATTTAGGTTGTGATGTCATAAGGAACAATAATAACAAGTTACAAGTTGCCCATTCTATTATATTTGGGCACAAACAGCAGCTCGCATTCTTTTCACGTCCTAGACTAGCAGAGGAAATCAAAATAAATAGAATAATTTGTGATATGTTTTTTATGACGACCTCCGTGGCGCGATCGGTTAGACGCCTGAACGCTATCGTGAGGTCCCGGGCTCGACTCCCGGTGGAGGCAGAGTTAAGAACTACGCTTTTCTTCTGCTTTCCAGTCTGGTTGTTGATTATTTATGCTATATATGTATTTATCTATATATAATTAGTATACATTTCTTAAATATACGTTGACTAGTACCCTTAACACAAGTCTTAAATGTACTTACCAAGGGGCTAGTTCAATTAGTGTAATAATGTCCAAATATTATTATTATTACGTTATGTAGGGTCCACAGTGTCCTACATGAAAAGAGGAAGCTTCCTACCTTTGTATATATCTTGTTTCCGATAAATATTTCACTTGCGCGTTCTAGGAATTGATTTGTGTGCAATTATTATATATTATTCTTGGCGGCGTCATCTGTGGTAATTATGTTTAACTAATTGCAACCTAGGTTTACTTAGGTTTTAATAGCTAATATATTTCCAACAGATAAGATGGATCCACCAGGACACTCCGGTGTCAGAACTCCTGACGAAGTGGGCCCCGGCGGAGTGGCGGCTGGAGCTCCGCGTGAGGTACCTGCCTGCGAACCTTCGGGACCTCTGCGACAAGGACCGGGTCACCTTTCACTATTATTATGATCAGGTACGTGATTAGTTGATAGAAAGACAGACAAACGCGTTCACGATCATTAACCCTTGCGGGGTAATCAGAGGTTCAGGTATCGATCGCCGCGATCACGCAGGTAGTTAGTAATTCTATGGCTATCTCGAACCCACTTGTTGACCAGATAGTTAGTAGTCAATGTGACAGGTGGCAAGCCATGTCACCATTTACAAGCACTTACTATTACCTGTTTGGGGAACAGGTAGGTTTCCTCAGTATGTTTTCCCTCACCGTAGTGTTCGACGCATTTCGTAAATGTATGTATTTTATTAAATAATAATATTTGGACATTATTACAGCAATGGAACTATCCCCTTGCTAAGTACATTTAAGACTTGTGTGTCATTTATAATTGATAGTAGATAATACATACATACATATCACTCTTGATTCCCTGTAAAGGGGTAGGCATAGATGGATCCGGACGGATGTGAAGCAAGCGTATGAATGTTTATGAAGTGAAAGTGGTTTGTCAGGATTAAGATACATGGGGATCATGAACATCGTTTACGAGTTATTATGTGGTAGGCAGTGATCACTTATTCCTAAGTTTTCAGCTGGTAAACCTAAGTTTTATCGACGTCCATACGCCTCGTCTTACAAATTCAACCGCTATACACAATTTATGTACTACAATAGTGTTTATATCCTTTCAGGTTCGCCACGACTACCTCAACGCCAATCATCCCACGGTGGATCAGGATTTAGCAGTACAAATATGTTGCTTAGAAATTAAGTGAGTATACTAATGTGTTTCAACGTTCAACGACGTATGTGGAAAATAGTATGTGTATACGGCGACTTGCTTTACCACCTGTCATGATGTTGGTTATTTGATGATACTTGGGTTTCGAGTGAACAAAGACAATCACTAATAAAATTTAGTTGATGGTGTGCACTCAACTTCTGACGATATTTGTACAGTTTTGAATGTGGATGCACATATCATATGTACTACGTTCAAGTGGCGACTGATAGTTTCTACCTATTCCGTTCTGGAAGTAGAGGTGTGAATATTATGTATGTGTGTAAAAGGGTCTTGCTGGGACATGAAAAGAATGTTAATATAAATATAAGGTAGGTTTATTTGCATAAAAAGAACTTAGCTATGAAAACTTACCTAGATCACAGATAATATAATACTATACAGTACAGATACCCCATCCCATACAAATTTTTTGGTAAGTGCTAACTTCTTATTTTACTCCGCTTATTTTTGAAGCGAAATTGGAAAAACAGATGGCGTGACATCGAATGCATGAAATCGTGCATAAATCGTGCATCTTCTCAATAATAGAGGTCACTTTTGTATTTGTCCATACTAGAGCGATTAGCTAGCTAAATTAAGTGAAATAGCTCCATCTAAATTTGAGTAGGGTATATGATACTCGCCGATAATTTTTTCATTATTTTTTATCTCTGTTTTAATTGGTCCCACCTAACACGTTTTACGGCTAGGACGGACCAGAGTGTGGACGCAAGGCACATATTTATTAGAAATAAACATTGGTGCCGCCGGGATTCGAACCTGGATCACCCAGAGAGTTAAGGCGCTAATCCACTCGGCTACCCCGCCACCTATGTATAGGTGCCTTCCTTAAAAAACTTGAATGACATACGAGTAGGTATTATGGTATGGCAATTTATGGTTTATTTCATAAGGTCTATAGATTCATAAGGTGTTTCTATAAAATAAAGTAGGTATGTAAAATTCACCGCAGAGTCTATTTCTAGCGAGCAAGTATCCGTCGTCAGACGATTTTACCTCGATCACGATTCACGGACTCTTTAATAGGTACTCACAATTCAGTCTTCTGTGCTTCGTCACAGGTCTCACAGATATTAAAATATATACAGGTTTTTTTCCATCAAGTTGTAAGAGGCGACAAGGAGACTAGGGACAATGTTAATAATGGTCATGAGCGCATATACGTACGCATACATAATATTAAGTCATGAATTAGAATTACATATAATACATACGCGTCACGCCCGCTTCCCCTTAGAGGGGTGACAGAGATTACGTTGCCCCATTTCTCCTGATCCTGGCATGCCACGTTCGCCTCTTTAACACCTTTGCATACATGGTTGCCAATTATAGGTACTCCTTACATCCCCTTTTCTCAGCACTTCTAATATATGAATAAAATTACAAATAAAGCATGTCTAATACTGTTTGCTCATTTTATGGTTTATTTTCGGTTCATATGGTCACAGATAATTAAATACTAAGGTGTTTGAGTTTATATACATATATTCTAAGGTGTTTACATAACATAACATACATACGCTTCACGACTTGTCTATACACACTCCCTTTTTTATTATGGCGGGGTAGTCAGAGGCTTGAATGCCCATCTCCGAAATTTCGAAGGCATGTTAGGTATGGGTCATTCGGTAATTTTATAGAAACACTAAGGTGTTTCTGTAAAATTAACTAGGTATGTAAATTTAATAAAGTGGTATGCCAGCATCAATATCAATCAAGTCACGGACACAGATAATATAATACTGTCTCGATAAAAATCACTTTAGAGCCCTTATTCCACTCTTACAACATCCATGGGGAGAAATCGGACTGCTGATTAAGTCCTATTAATCCGTGTTTAACCAATAAAGTTTGACACTCCCATCCCCCCTGTAGGTGTAAAAGGCGACTGTTGGATTGAGGTAATTTCTAGTATTACTAGAGTTAAGACAGTTTAATTTGCTTTGCACTATATTATTAGATTGAGTTTATTAGATTACTATAGGCAGTTACATTTGGTCAAAGAGTTCACCTAAATAAATACCTAATCCTAATGAGTATTCTGGAATACCTACAATATATTATAGAATTTAAATGCATAATTAACCCGTGTTTTACCAATACAGTTTGACACCCTTCGTGTAGGTGTCGTAAAAGGCGACTGAGGGATGCAGACCGGTAAAAGTAGGTACTGTCTTAGCAGTGAACGTACGTATACATATTTATGAAATAGAATTACGTACATACGCGTCACGCCCGCTTCCCCCTAGAGGGGTGGCAGTAATCACGTAGCCCCATTTCTCCCATGAATGTAAGGTACCTACCTATTCATTTATAGATCAAAATCAAGCGACGCGCGCGACTAGAGATCCCGCCATATAAATTGGCAGTTGGGGGCGTCGCCACAGTCGCGTAATTCAGTGCTACCAGTAAACACGCCAAAACTAGCACTCACTGAGCCATACGGCTCGATACATTATAGGTTTCATTTGTAACGGTCTAAAAATATTTTGACTTTTGACTTTGATATATTAATTTGTTTTATTTGAGTTTATAGCTCTGCAACCAAAGACCGTTACAATGAAACCTATAATGTATCGAGCCGTATGGCACAGTGATTGCTAGTTTTGGCGTGTTTACTGGCAACAGTGAATTATGCAACTGCGGCGACGCCTCCATTTGCCATAATATATTCAAAATTATAAATATCACAAGCTCTCTTTGAAAGTTATCTTATGATCTAAGTATAAATTAAAAAAACTATTTCAAACATGGCACTGAGCATTGTCTTTAAATATTTTTTACCGAGGTTAGATCAGTGGAGACCCTAGCTTAGAGAAGAACTAACAAGAAACTCCGGAAATCAATTTATTATAATCACCCTTAACAAACATAAAAATTACAAAGAGTGGGCAAAAAACACAACGCTGGTAATACTAAATTTACCTTTCATACAAAATAACACGCAATTGCGGAAACGTCAAATTTAGTTCCAAGTTTGGCTACTGCCAGCTTATGTGGCGGGATCTCTACCTCGACCACAGACAGGCGCCGCGCCTTATCGCGCGAGTGTGCGTGACTTGTGTTTGTGTGCGTAGTACCTAGCAAGGTAGAAACTAAAAAGTAAAATCCGAACTCGTTATATTTCACATTTTGGAGAAGATTGTAAAGGTTTTCACTGTGAAGTGTATGCTAGTGATTAAATATAATAATAATAAAATTTTCTTTTTATCGATTATGCCTTCGAAGTATATATAATAGAATTGATTTTTAAACGAAATAGTGTACCGATAGAAAGAAAAAAACATAAAACATACCTACGCTTCACGGCTTGTGTATACACACTCCCGTTTTTATTATGGCGGGGTAGTCAGAGGCTTGAATGCCCTTCTCCGAAATTTCGAAGGCATGTTAGGTATGGGTCATTCGAGCCCGCGTATCACTAGATAGACAGCACCCAACGTGATAGGTAGGGAACCGTATCGCCGCATATAGGCACTGACTATTACCTATTCTGAGAAATAGGCATGTTTCCTCACGATGTTTTCCCTCACCGTTAGCGACTGTAAATTTATACGTAAATGAAAAACACATATTTAAATTTCATTCATTGGTACATGCCAGAGTCAGGATTCGAACCTAGGACCTTTCTCATACGAAGTCCGAGGTTTTACCCACTGGGCTACAGCCGCTTTTCAGCGCTTCTAATTTAGAGGAAATTGTTTAGATTAAATAAAAAACTTAAGTATTACTTAGACTATTATTATTATTCGTTACATAGGTACATAATATGTATATTTACGCCTGTTTGCTCTTGCTTCACTCACACCCATAAACATTTTCATACATGCTCTTCTGTTCTTCACGCTACCTACACCCGCCTAGAAAGGATTGTCTCAATTTGATCTCAATAACTCAAAAATAATCTTCCTTCCACTGTGCCACAATAAATTACCTTCGCAACCTATATAAAAATATATCGTCATTATATTTCAGTAGTTAATTTTATATTAATGTTTTATATATGTACTTGTATATGTAGATCTAGCAATGCACATTTTAATCATTCTCTTTATATTCGATTAAATAAGTCGATTAATTTTAACGCAATATCGCAATATACATACATAGTGACCACGCCAAACAAATGAAAAGAAATATAAAATACATGCATTTTAAATTTTAAATATTGCAAATGCATAAAAATTTAATTTAGTTTTAAAATTCTATTTCAATAAAGTCTAATTTTGCATCATCATAATATGATTAGATATTGACAGATGTTTACAGTACAAAAACATGCCAAAATGAAATACCAAATGCATACCTATTGCATTTTATTGAAATGTGCAAATGGAAAATATTTTTTCTGCATTTGTAATAAAGTTTATTTTGGATCATCATAAAATGATTACTATTTTTACAGTCCAAAAACATGCCAAAATGAACTTTAATTACGAATAACCGCTATATATATCGGTTATTTTCTTTACGTGTTAATCGATATCTGTTTGGCTTAGTAACAGATATAATATTTCGGTTGTTAACCGTAACCGTCGGAACGCTGATTCTCAGAGATACCCTATTATTTACTTTTATTCGTGCCCGTAATAGAGCAGAGAGCGACTTGCAGCGCTCTCGGCGAGGGCGGCGGGGGCTGCCGCGGTGCGCTGCTTCGCTCCATGCTCCCTCGTAAACTATGCCTACCCAATCTACGAGTGCGCGGGATCTCTGTTATAATCCTGAATAGGTACATAATACTGTGTTCACATTATGTTGCCGCCGCCGACCCCGATTGATCGCCGATCCCCGTCGTCACCCGACAGACGAACACAAAAAACCTATATGCAAAATATGCATTCACATCCCTTTCTGGGTAGTCAGATGTTGAGTGGCAACTAAGTTTTTTTGCAATCTTAAGTCAATCGAAACCCAATCGTTACCTGATTATCAATAACCAATGTAATAGGTGATTAACTAAGTTTTTACATCACCAAAACAACAGTACGTGAGCAATTTAAATGGTCACCCATCCAATTACTTCCCACGTCCGCGTTGCTTAACTTCGGTGATAGAACGAGAACCGGTGTATGAATCACAACCGTAGAATCCTATATTTATGATCACAACTACACATCATATTTTTCATAAGCGCCATTAAAACACCTACCCAATATTTTAGCAAAAACATTGACATTACATAACACATAAACTAATAATTGGCCGTATAATAGTAGTTTATCAGGATCAAAAGAAATCTGTATGGGAATCGAGACATTTACATTTTTCGTACGATTGCCTGCCTATAAAGTCTGTGACACTGGTATTCAGTTTGTATTTTAGAATTATGTAATTTGTACTGAATACATTTGTTGATAGGTAGTTATAACTAACCGCCAATACACAGCGACATCTGCTTTCGAATAGAAAAATGTTGCTTCTACAAGTATTGACTAGATGGCAGGATTAAATAAATTTTACTTACTTTATTATTTATGAAATTGATATCCGCGCTTTCTATTACTCACTAGTAAGTACATAAATTCATATTATCACATATTATGGTGAATTATGTATGAATATAGCTAAAAATCGCAATATTTTTCAATAATAATTTTTTTATCGGTCTTTGATGACTTATAGCGCCACCTATTGATGCTTCAAGTTTTGGTCGAAAAATTTTGTATGGGATGGGACCCCATGCCTAGATTATAATTATGATAGTGTAGGATCACTGTGTCCTACATGAAAAGAGGAAGCTTCCTACCTGGGCAGGTGTTCGTCCAGGCTATTGGCCTGAGTTGGAAATTTGTATATATCTTGTTTCCGATAAATATTTCACTTGCGCGTTCTAGGAATTGATTTGTGTGCAATTATTATATTTTATTCTTGGCGGCGTCATCTGTGGTAATTATGTTTAACTAATTGCAACCTAGGTTTACTTAGGTTTCTCTGTGTGTGTGGCGCTCTAGAGGTCGCCACAATAGTTTTTCAAATGAAACGAAATCGAATGTAATGTATTTTTCGTTTCAATTTGTAGGTGATGTAACTGAATGTGATTGAGTTCGAAATGTAATATCTATTAGGTGATAAGCTAGTACAGTAACCTATCAACAATTTTCCTAACTTACACTTTAGTGCCCAACTAAAGGTTTAATGTGATAAGACATTATTCCGTATTCATTATACAGTCCATAACTTGATTGAGGTGGGATATATGTATTGACGAATCCTAAATGGATTATTTAGGCAAATTGAATTATTAGTTGTCTGTATTATATATTAAATGTTTATGTAATATCTCGTTCTCTTTGGGACTTAAATAACCTGCTGCCTCCTATTTAGGCATGTAATAGGTCACTAAGGGACTAGCCTCCAATGGAATATATGAAATATATTAAAACGTTCACAATATCATTTTCAGATACTTTTGTAAGGACATGCAAATATCGCTCGACAAGAAATCCAACATAGAGTATTTGGAAAAAGAGTTCGGATTGCACAAGTTCCTTCCCAAGTCTGTTCTGGAGGCCATCAAGCCCAAAGTGCTCAAGAAGGCTATACAGCAACAGTTCAAAAAGGTATAATTTTTTATTTAATTTATTTACATTTTTCACAATAACACCAATACAGGATTCCCAATACGGTATCATTGACAATACAATATACATACAATAAACAATTTACTAATAAATATTTACACTATATAATAACAAAAAAACATTGAACACTAAAATAAATCTTTATATAAGTGACCGAAAAGTTACTGTGTATCTGTGAGATTCTGTCCATCTTGAAAGGGAATAAGGGAGGGAATAAGGTTAATGTATATGTACATTTATGTAGTAAATGATTTATATGGTATAACCTATAACCACCGAGTGTGTATGTGGAGGTGTATGAGTGTCAATGAAGCCGATGTGGATTGTCAGGATCTAGACAGATGGGGTTCTATGATCTTTGCATACCCTTCTCGAGAAAAAAAGGCGTGAAATGTATGAGCAATTTAAAAAAAAAATGTATATAAAAATTTATCAAGTATAATCATGCTTAATTCCTTACACGTTTCCGAGACTCCCTTAAATACAGAAAAGTATGAAAAGACTTAAATAGTGGCTTATTTAACATTTTAAGTAGTTCTCAAACGGCGACAGCGTCTCGGTAAACGTAGTATAGGACGCCCTCCGCTAGGTGGACCGATGACCTGAAAAAGGTCGCTGGTAGTGGTTGGCTGAGGGCCACGAGTGATCGTGTTTTGTGGCATACCCTTGCGGAGACTTATGTTGACTGATTGATTAATTGATTATTATTATTATTAAAAATGACCCAGCACATTATTATGTTTCCGAAAGTTTCTTATACACAGAAAAGTATTAAAATACCTAAATAATGTCGTATTTAACATTTTAACTCATAATTTCCAGGTGGCAAATCTATCCGACACAGACTGTATGCTCAAATACCTAGAGACGATGCATAGTCACTATGGCTACGACCGGGAATCGTTCACGGGGGCTCTAGGCTCTGGCTGGAGCATACCAGTGGAGCTGGCTATCGGGCCTGATATAGGTAAGCTATTAAACTATAGATTTAGACTATTAAAGAACGGTAATGCGAGGCGGATGTACAACAGAAGAAAATGAAAAGGTTAATGGGTGTGAGTGAGACGAGATATATTTGTCGGATACAAAGTGAGGATCGATTGTGTCTGCCTATCCCGTTTGCGAAGTAGCAGTAGTATTTAATAAATAGTTCGAGGTTCAATTTTAGGAGAATGTACCAATTGAAAAAAAAAGCCTTCCGAGTTTCTATGTACATTTTCTACGGTGAAGATAAACATCGTAAGGAAACCTACCTGTGGCCCAAGTCTACTAATGTGTTTCAGGAAATTCGTAGTTCAATATCATTTCAGAATCGGTGTCAAGATGTTAATGTAATAAAAGTGTCAAACAGGATTGAATTTCACATTGGTGACAATAGGTGTCAAATTTGTTCCCTAAGTACCCTTGTAGGTATTAACTCAGTGCTTGAAAATGACGACAAGACTTACCACCTGTCACATTGAGTACTACTATCTGATTAACACTTGCATTCGAGGTGACCAAAAAAATATAACCTCCACAATTATGGAAATGAGCACTTGAATCCACTACCACGCAAGGGTTAATCGTTAACATAGCTAATACCGACGAATGATGCTTTTCTTTTCTACTGCTTTCCAGTCTGGTCGTTGATTATATATGCTATATATGTATTTATCTATATATAATACGTATATATTTCTTAAATATACGTTGACTAGTACCCTTAACACAAGTCTTAAATGTACTTAACAAGGGGCTAGTTCAATTGGTGTAATAATGTCCAAATATTATTATATTATATTATTATATTACTGACGAATGAAATGTTTCAGATATATCCTACGTATCGCACAAGGCGGGTGAGCCTCCCACCTACACCAAAATAGCCTCTTTCGGAGACATCATCGCAGTGCAAACACTCAAGTCTAACTGCACAACTCAATCGCAGACTCAGGTAAGTTGTGTGACAGAGTGGAATCAAATGGTTCCATGAGGTTAGGTAGTAGAAATTTAGTGAAATGACATGACAAGGATGTTTGTTTATTTATTAAGAAATTGGTACACAAACAGAATACAATCATGATATAAAAACAATAGAAATACATGTTGGTCCTAAAAATTCAGATTGTAATTCAAAGCAGTGCATACAACATGCTAAACATAATATATTAAGTACACCGATTAAAATAAAAAACGGAAAAAATGAAGAACAAACAAGACACAGAAAAAAAGAAAGTGAGATAAAGAATAATTAATAATTAAAGTACTGAAATTTACAATTCTAGAATTGAAATATGTACTGTTCATTTTTTTCTCCTAGATCACTTTTTAGCACAAATATTGGGTTTTTGCTAACATATATACATTGAAAACAGGTTGCTAGCCCATCGCCCAATTGACCCTATTTACCCGTAGTCCCTTAGTCGCCTCCTACGACATGCCGGGAAGAATAGCAGGCATACGTAGCATTATTTTAAAGGCTTGTGGTTTAATGGAGTTTTTCCTTAGATTGTCAATGTGGGAAAACATTATAAATAAGTAGACTTGCAAGTTTGTAATTCGCCGAAGATTTTAATGACTAACATTTCACTGTGATCTTTAGCCAGTTTAATATATGCTATTTAATTATATTATATAGTCACTGCATAACCTATCAGGCGGAATCACATCCTTTCACCTATGCTAACATATCTCGACGCATAGAATAAAAGTACGATCTTTAACTTCGTTGATGGAACCAGGACCGTTGTTTCAAGAGCGATAGTCATTGTTTCGTTGATTACCTCACAGTGATGAATCACATTGACTCTTAATTTATTCGTACCTCCTTCGCCTTTTTATCATCGAACCTCCCGGAAAACGGCGGGATACCATCCCCATTTGGTAGAGCTACCGCGTGCCCGCACAAATCGCTTTAACGTGTCATTCAAAATGCGGGCCGGTAAGGAATGGAATTCCCTGCCTGCCTAATATTATATATATATATATATATATATATATATTATTCCCGGAGGTATTTAATCCACAGTTATTCTAAACTAGGGTGCATAGGCATAGGCATTTTCTGGGCACGCTCGCTACATCTTAGACTCTGTCTGTCGCCTCCTTTGAGTTGCAAACAGGGTCAAGAGTGAGCCCATTTCAGTAAAAAATAAAAATTCTTTATCATTTCAGAGTGGTTCGTCTTGTGGCAAGGCAGCTTTGCAGCTAAGAGTCAAGGGTGCCTCAGAAACTCTCACCATTACTTGTAGCAGTGTGGAGGTGAGAAATTTATTTCTTGTCTACACGCAAGTTCTATATTGGCGTATACTTAGCAAGCATTTGACGTATTTGTGATACAATATGTCTGTATAAGTTATTCGCGGCCTTCCTCTTCCAACCCTACCAACTTTGGTTATATAAAATTGAGTCCATAGGTCATTTACCAATTTATCTATCCGCACCGTACCAAATGTATGTATCGAATTCATATAACATACGCTTTACGACTTGTGTATACACACTCCCTGTTTTATTGTGGCGGAGTAGTCCGAGTAAATTTATGTACCGAATCTTTAAATGAATAATAAAAATAATAATTGGTGCATTGATTTTCTTTTGTAGAAATTTCGGTTCCCTCCACAAATAATAAATCTATGTTTTCAACACTATTTTATATATATATAGCAAGGCAACCTAACAGGTTCCCCGAACAGGTAGCAGTTAGTGCTTGTAAATGGCGACACGGCTTACCACCTGTGACTTTGAGTACTGACTATCTGGTCAACGCGTGGGTGACCATAGACTCAAAGAACAACGCAACAGCATAAGAGTATGCGAATTTAATGACCGTGAAAGTGTCATAATAAACATAAATTAATCAATAATTCAACTTCACTAACTTTCTTCAACATCACATAATTTGTTATTTGTTATGTTATTTTCAGGCAGCAGAGAGTTTGGCAGACCTCGTCGACGGCTACTGCAGACTAGTCACTGATTCGCAGACGTCGTTGTGGAATAGAACGAGTGAGTTAATATCATAGAAAAACCATTATAGTATAATAGCTAGTGTCTGTATACGGCGATACGGTTCATTACCTATCACGGTGTGTGATGTCTATCTAGAGAAACTCGGGCTTTGAATGGGAAAATTTCGGATATGGGCACTAAAGCCTTTCGCTACCCCTACTCAATGTATGTATAATATATAATATTAAAAGATAAACACACATGTAGAGCTTATAAACGAAACGTTGCTTAACAAAACTTATCTGTAAATGGACTGTGACTCAGCGCTTGTGCATTGCATCAATAATGCATTATTCAAGTAATGCTCGTATGACCATCAAATAGCCTTACTTAAAAAAAGGAAGATTTCAGAAGTATCTATAACCGCCGAGTATGTATAAGGATATCAATGAACTCAAGGTATTCAGTTTAGAGAGAAATGGACGGGCGTGATATGTATATGTGTATGTGATATGTATTAAAGTGTTTGATACGTATGTCTAAGTCAATATTTTCATGTTTCAAGCTACCCCATGGAAACAACTGCACTGTCAGTGCAAAAGTAAGTTCTCTAGATAATGATTCGGATATTGTAATAAGTACTAGTATATACTGTGATGTAAATTTGTTACTAATGGTATAATATATAATTCAGATATGATAATTACATACCGTGATGGAAAATTTGTTACTAGTTGTATAATATATATATCGATAGGTCTTAAACCTTGTTAATCGTAGTTTTATTTTTCTTATATCCTACTTAGACTAGAATATTGAAATACGTCATTCAAATCTCCGAGGTTCAACGTATATACTTTAATAAGAGTTAAATACAGATACAATGATATGTAGAACAGGTACAATTGGAATATAACAAACTAATAATTGTCGATGTGTTTTCATGTGGGTTGGATGAGTTCGCCAAAGCCGTAATTATGTTATTACATTAGTTTAAGTAATAGTCGTATTTTTTAAAGCAATAATTTAAGTTATATCATACGCATTAGGGATTTGCCTGTAAAGTATGTTATCCTGTTGTGAATAAATAATAATATAATATTATTATTTATTTATTTTACCTACAATTTTTTTAGTAACTATTAGTACTATGTCATCAGCTGCTATTATTTATTTACAAACAAGACACCTATACCTTATATTATGTGTGATTTCAGCGGAAATGAGCAGTAGTTCGTCAGAGGGCAAGACCAACTCCACTTGGGAGGGAAACACGGCCACCCTCCTGTCCGAGGACTATGCGGAGATAGTCGACGATGACGCTGACTATTCCACTCCAGCTGGTGAGTTATGAGGACTATTTAGACACCTAGTTTTAGACAAAATGCCAATAGTTTGATTAGATTTATTTTTAATTATTAAGAATGTTCAATTTATAACTTAATGATAGTTTTTTTATGACTAAGATTTTTACTTTCATTAAATGATATTTATAATTCTTCTGTTGAATCAAAAGAATTTCGTTTCAATGTCTTTTTATTTCAGTGTGCTACTTAGCAATAATACATATAAAATATTAGAATACTACCAACGTATTATATTAAAGTCATCACAACTCCTTTAAGTGACCGAAAGATGTCGTGGCATGACGTAGGAGATGACTAAGGGTCCAGAGACATTGGTTAACAACATGTTAATGTTGCATAAGAAACAGAAACACGACCATTGACCCTTGGGGTAGTATGAGGTTCAGATTTACATCTCTGAAATCAAGGTAGTAAATCTATGGCCACCTCGAACCCACGTGGTGACTAGATAGTCAGTACTCAATGTGACAGATCGTAAGCCATGTCGTCATTTACAAGCACTAGCTATTACCTGTTCGGAAAACAGATGGGTTCCCTCACGATGTTTTTCTTTACCGTAGTATTCGTAATATCGCCATAACGTGTCTGCTAAGGACATAATGTGTCTTCTAGGTTTTTTGAATTCCTAAAGGCATTGATATTCTTTTATTTCAGTCCGAGATTACGAATTGGTTCGTAACCAGATTGAATTAACGGGGATCATCGGGGAAGGCCAGTTTGGGATGTACATAAAGGTATGGATTATAATCTGATAATTATTAGTCAGTCATACATATCAATCAATATATCATCGTATATCAAATTCTTAACTATTATTCCTATCCTTATTTGGACATTTATAATAAGTCGTAAATTATAACAAGCACTGACTGAAAATATACGTTGATTAAAATATACGTATAGTGGCTTCACGATTAATATCCCTTGTGGGATAGTTAGAGCTAACTAGTTATTTATGGCCACAACAAATTATTTTATTTTGTATTTGGTTGTACATATTACTATGACTCTAACATTGGATAATGGTCAAAATTATATGTCAGTAGTATGTATTGATAATTTCTAGTAGTAGACTCAATCCAAACCTAACACAAATAACAAAACATAAAAAAATCAACACTCGTCTCAAAATTTACACCTGGAAAATTCGTCACATGAAGTATGTCGGTAAATTCTTATGGCATTGGCATTTAAACAAAGCTCACCATTGCTTATATTACTCTGTCAGTTTGGGCTGCGACAATTATACCAAAAACACGTAGTGCCTGAAACTGGAATTTCTAATACTAAAAGCGACATAGGCTATACAATAACGTACCCTTCCTTTCACCAGGCACCTGCAAAGTGGCCTCAGCCAACCACCCCTCTCTCCGGAGGCAGTTGGCCCAGCTGAAGAGGCAAGGCAAGGGACAGGGCGGGGAATACGTGCTGCCAGTCGCTGTTAAGACCTGCAAACTGGACGCCGATTTGGATACAGCTGAGAAGTTCTTGGAGGAGGCTTGTGAGTTATATTACATACATTATCATCACTACATAGTATAAAACAAAGTCGCTTTCTTTGCCCCTATGTCCCTTTGTATGCTTAAATCTTTGAAAGTACGCAACGGATTTTGATGCGTTTTTTTAATAGATAAAGTGATTCAAGAGGAAGGGGTATGTGTATAATAACATCCATTAAATAGTGGAGTAAACTATATATTTTATATCCGTGCAAAGCCGGAGCGGGTCACTAGTTTTTTTATATAATTGAACTTATACTTATACATATAGGATGCAAGGGACACCTGTTATTCCTATCTCTATTATTTCTCATGATTAATAACTAACGGGATTTATAGCGTAAGTTTTTATATAATAAAGTTACCTTTATTATCTCGACGTCTCGGCTACGTTGCAGCAGCCTTGATCACGGGCAGACTGAGTCTGACTTAGGCGATAAGTCCCGTTAGTTATTAATTATGAGTATAAATCGCGAATCACTTAAAACTATAATCTATTATTTTTATTACCCATCTGTCCCGATCCTAACCAACCGTTTTAGCTTAGTCATCTAATCTCGGCAGCTAGGTACTTCACCCTTTTTCAATATATCGTCTATCTGACTTTCATACGTCTTGACCAGTACGTAACTGCCCTCCTACCTCATTTATCCATATTTCTTTTGACAATCTGCTATCATTCATCCACAAACCATCAAAGCATGCCCTTTTTAATCCCAGTCACTAGATCTTGCATAACTACAACCTTCCTTTAGTAAACTATTTTTTATTTCAATAATAATTAAATGTCACTCACACTCTGTTATATCAATTGTTATCTCTGCTTTACCAAATAAATAACCGGTGTGGTCTCCCACTCCTCAGACATAATGCAGCAGTTCTCGCACCCGCACATCATAGGGCTGGTGGGCGTGTGCAGTACGCCGCCCATATGGATCGTCATGGAGCTGGCTACCCTCGGCGAGATGAGGGCTTATTTGCAGCAGAACGCTCACAGGTTGGTCACTGAAATTATGTTTGTGTAGTGAAAGTTGGGTATGGCAAAAGAAGCATGAAAGTAGAATCAATGCCGTGGAAATGCGGTCACTGAGAAGCATGTTAATATTGAAAAAAAGTGACGTTAGGTGTACCTATAACCGCCGAGAGTGTATGAGAAGATGTATGAATGTTAATGAAGCGAAAGTGGTCTGTCAGGATCCGTGATCTTTGCCTACCCCTCTACAGGGAATCAGGCGTGATCTGTATGTATGTAGTGTAAGGTCATACTGAATATAATATACTATTCGTTTATATATAAGTATTAGTGTTTTTCATTACGTACATATTTTAGATTTCCAACGGTGAGGGAAAACAACGTGGGGAAACCTACCTATCCCGTGTGATAGGTAATAGCCAGTACCTGTATACTGCGATACGGTTCACTACCTATCACGTTGAATGCTGTCTATCTAGTAAAGCGTGGACTTTAAGTGGCTCTTACCTAACATGTCTCCGAAATTTGGGAGATGGGCACTCAAAACCTCAGACTACGCTACACCACGATTTTTGTTAAATCTGCTTACGAGGTTACATAGGAACCTGTCTCCAATATTTCATATAAAAAACAAAAAAACCAAACAAACGCATTCACGACCATTAACCCTTGCGGGGTAGTCAGAGATTCAGCTTTCCATCTCCGCAATTGCGAAGGTAGTAATTCTATTGACACCTCGAACCCAAGTGTTGACCAAATAGTCCGTACTCAATGTGACAGGTGGTCAGCCATGTCGCCATTTACAAGCACTAACTATTACCTGTTCGACGAACAGGTAGATAACATATAGAATACCATCGTGACCACATGATCAAGCAGAATATCTACAAGTTTCTGCGCACCCCATAGAAGATTAACAGCTGTAGTATATAAGTGTCTTGTACCCTTCAGGTTGGAGACGGTGACCCTGGTGCTGTACATCTACCAGCTGTCCACCGCCCTGAGCTATCTGGAGAGCAAGAAGTTCGTGCATCGCGACATCGCAGCCAGGAATGTCCTCGTCTCCACGCCTAATTGTGTTAAGGTAACTGGTACAAATATGTGGTTAATAGTAATAATAATATCTTTATTGAGACATCCACGTCAAATACATAAAATAGAATAGAAAAACGTTTATTCACAAACACAACAATACAACACACATAACTAAAATTGGTACAAACACATACGAAAAACAGTAATTGTTGGGCGCGCTGTATTGCTGTCGTGAAAGGGCCTAGACTCAGCATATGTTGGGAAAGTTCACGACGACAATAATGACAATAGAATTCAAAGACAATAATTGGATTACATAATACACAAGACATAAAATTACATTTCATTCAATCAAATTACATTTCAATTATAATATCACTCAGCTGGTTATAATGTGTATGATTTATATATGAACAGAAGAGCATGTATGAGGATGGTAATGGGTGTGAGTAAAGCAAGAGAGATTTGTCAGGACCAGTCGATAGTCTCTGCCTATCCCGTTAGAGACGTAGAGGCGGCAATATATGTATGTATGCATGTATTAATATATATTTATGCAACACTTGATTAATAGCAAACGGGACTTATCGCGTATGTTTTTAAATAATAAAGTTACCTTTATTAACCCGACGTTTCGGCTACGTTGCAGCAGCCATGGTCACGGGCAGACTGACGACGCATATTTCTTCGCCTCCAACGCAGCGCTCTGTCAGATTCTTCTCCGACTACCCTCACTGCTTCGTTTTTATTAAACACACGCGACCTACACACTACACTCACAGTATCTTGTGGCTTCACACGATCATGGTGAACCGAATGTCGATCTATCACGGTATTCCACGCCGAAGACAGTTTGTAACCTCCTTCACGATTGAATGTACTGTGCTTTTTTATTTCAATCGCCTCGCGTACAATTCTACTGTAGTATCGGCGTTCATTAGAGAGCACAGTGGGTTTATGAAGCTCAATCCAATGATTTGAACCCTCGTTTAGTAGATGTTCGGCTATTGCTGACCTATTGGTATCCAATTTCTTGACCGCTGCAATGTGTTCCTTCACTCTGTCCGCTATAGACCGTTTGGTCTGTCCGACGTAAGATTTCCCACAGCTGCAATCAATCTTATACACACCCGGTGTTTGGTACGGGATTACATCTTTAGGTGTTCTCAGAAAGTCTGTTACCTTCGAAGATGGAACGAAAATAGGCTTGATCGAGTAGTTCTTCAAGACTGTTCCAACTTTGTCTGTAACACCCTTCACATAAGGCAGGAACACCGGCACGCGATCCACACACGGGGGTTTCTCTCTTTTGGATATACGGTTTACCAACTTAGTACCTACGTAATGACCATTTCTCCTAAGTACATCCCGAACATACTGCAGCTCCTCGTCCATATGCTCAGGGTCGCACAAATCCCTCGCCCTGCTTGTGAGAGACGTCGCCACAGAAACCATGTGTTTCGGATGATGATGTGAGGATCCATGGAGGTACCGATCTGTGTGTGTAGGTTTTCTGTAGATAGTATGCGAAAGTGTGCCATCAGGTCTCACCATAACCTTAACGTCAAGGAATGCAAGTGATCTATCAATTTCCATCTCACAAGTGAACCTTATATTCGGATGAATAGCATTCAGGTATATCAACCACTTATCTACTTCTTGTGCGCCTCCTTTCAATATACAAAAGATATCATCAACATATCTTAACCACAGTTTAATATTTTGAGCCCCACTATTCAAAGCCTTCTGCTCAAAATGCTCCATCCAAATGTTGGCCATCACTGGGGCTACAGGGCTACCCATAGCCACGCCATCAATTTGAAAAAAGAACTGTCCTTGGTATATGAAGTAATTCCCAGCCACACAATTTTCAAGCAAGTCAGCATAATGGATAGGAAGATCATGACTCACAAGCAACGTTCTAACAACATCAAGACAATCCCTCACTGGAACGTTGGTAAATAATGACTCGACATCAAAACTCACCATAATTTCATCCGGTTCCAACTTCAGATTATCAATAATGGCGACGAAATGGCGAGAATCCTTCACAAAAGATGGAGTTTTACCCACTAGTGATTGCAGTACAGATGCAACGTGCTTTGCCAAATAATACGTAGGTGAATCAATTTGACTCACAATAGGACGTAGTGGCATATTCGTTTTATGCACCTTCGGCAATCCGTATAACTTAGGTGGTTGAGTTATCCTGGGTCGTGAAAGTGTTTTAAACTCATCCTCCGTAAAGACATTCTGATGGCACTTCAAAAGTTCACGTATTCGCTTATTTACTCTCGCTGAGGGGTTATACGACACCGACTTATATACATTCGTGTCCGACAACAACTGACCTATTTTAGCGTTATATTCTTCTACATTCATTATTACAGTGGCATTCCCTTTATCAGCTTTGAGAACTAAAACGTCTTTGTTTTTTCTAAGGTTCATCAATGCTTTTCGCTCACCTGCAGTAACGTTTGACTTGGGCAATTTTGATTTTCGCAAGATAACGGCCACATCTTGTCGTAAAATGTCCGCCTCCTTCGAGGGTATTCTGTTTATTGAAATGGCCTCCTCTATGCTACAAATTGTTGTCGGATAGTGGGAAACGTAGGGTGGATTCTCAATGTTGTGTCAATAGCAATCGCCCAGACAAGCAGCTAGTAATCAACCGTACTGACCTTTCCCTTGACGAGAGCACACAGAGCATTCTAGAAAAGGGCTTTAATTTTGCAATGACTCCAAGAGCAATTCCAAAGGAGGCAATAATTTGTAGCATAGAGGAGGCCATTTCAATAAACAGAATACCCTCGAAGGAGGCGGACATTTTACGACAAGATGTGGCCGTTATCTTGCGAAAATCAAAATTGCCCAAGTCAAACGTTACTGCAGGTGAGCGAAAAGCATTGATGAACCTTAGAAAAAACAAAGACGTTTTAGTTCTCAAAGCTGATAAAGGGAATGCCACTGTAATAATGAATGTAGAAGAATATAACGCTAAAATAGGTCAGTTGTTGTCGGACACGAATGTATATAAGTCGGTGTCGTATAACCCCACAGCGAGAGTAAATAAGCGAATACGTGAACTTTTGAAGTGCCATCAGAATGTCTTTACGGAGGATGAGTTTAAAACACTTTCACGACCCAGGATAACTCAACCACCTAAGTTATACGGATTGCCGAAGGTGCATAAAACGAATATGCCACTACGTCCTATTGTGAGTCAAATTGATTCACCTACGTATTATTTGGCAAAGCACGTTGCATCTGTACTGCAATCACTAGTGGGTAAAACTCCATCTTTTGTGAAGGATTCTCGCCATTTCGTCGCCATTATTGATAATCTGAAGTTGGAACCGGATGAAATTATGGTGAGTTTTGATGTCGAGTCATTATTTACCAACGTTCCAGTGAGGGATTGTCTTGATGTTGTTAGAACGTTGCTTGTGAGTCATGATCTTCCTATCCATTATGCTGACTTGCTTGAAAATTGTGTGGCTGGGAATTACTTCATATACCAAGGACAGTTCTTTTTTCAAATTGATGGCGTGGCTATGGGTAGCCCTGTAGCCCCAGTGATGGCCAACATTTGGATGGAGCATTTTGAGCAGAAGGCTTTGAATAGTGGGGCTCAAAATATTAAACTGTGGTTAAGATATGTTGATGATATCTTTTGTATATTGAAAGGAGGCGCACAAGAAGTAGATAAGTGGTTGATATACCTGAATGCTATTCATCCGAATATAAGGTTCACTTGTGAGATGGAAATTGATAGATCACTTGCATTCCTTGAC
This sequence comes from Leucoptera coffeella, assembly GCA_030578115.1. Lineage (NCBI taxonomy): Eukaryota > Metazoa > Arthropoda > Insecta > Lepidoptera > Lyonetiidae > Leucoptera > Leucoptera coffeella. The sequence continues at coordinate 97,208 of JAMBLF010001306.1, forward strand.
GTTAAGGTTATGGTGAGACCTGATGGCACACTTTCGCATACTATCTACAGAAAACCTACACACACAGATCGGTACCTCCATGGATCCTCACATCATCATCCGAAACACATGGTTTCTGTGGCGACGTCTCTCACAAGCAGGGCGAGGGATTTGTGCGACCCTGAGCATATGGACGAGGAGCTGCAGTATGTTCGGGATGTACTTAGGAGAAATGGTCATTACGTAGGTACTAAGTTGGTAAACCGTATATCCAAAAGAGAGAAACCCCCGTGTGTGGATCGCGTGCCGGTGTTCCTGCCTTATGTGAAGGGTGTTACAGACAAAGTTGGAACAGTCTTGAAGAACTACTCGATCAAGCCTATTTTCGTTCCATCTTCGAAGGTAACAGACTTTCTGAGAACACCTAAAGATGTAATCCCGTACCAAACACCGGGTGTGTATAAGATTGATTGCAGCTGTGGGAAATCTTACGTCGGACAGACCAAACGGTCTATAGCGGACAGAGTGAAGGAACACATTGCAGCGGTCAAGAAATTGGATACCAATAGGTCAGCAATAGCCGAACATCTACTAAACGAGGGTTCAAATCATTGGATTGAGCTTCATAAACCCACTGTGCTCTCTAATGAACGCCGATACTACAGTAGAATTGTACGCGAGGCGATTGAAATAAAAAAGCACAGTACATTCAATCGTGAAGGAGGTTACAAACTGTCTTCGGCGTGGAATACCGTGATAGATCGACATTCGGTTCAGCATGATCGTGTGAAGCCACAATATACTGTGAGTGTAGTGTGTAGGTCGCGTGTGTTTAATAAAAACGAAGCAGTGAGGGTAGTCGGAGAAGAATCTGACAGAGCGCTGCGTTGGAGGCGAAGAAATATGCGTCGTCAGTCTGCCCGTGACCATGGCTGCTGCAACGTAGCCGAAACGTCGGGTTAATAAAGGTAACTTTATTATTTAAAAACATACGCGATAAGTCCCGTTTGCTATTAATCATGAGTATAAATCGCGAATCTCTTAAAACTATAACACTTGATTACTTGGGGTAATCAGAGGTTCAGGTTTCTCCGCAATTGCGAAGGTATTAAATCTATGGACACCTCCAACCCACGTTTTGACCAGATAGCCAGTACTCAATGTAACAGGTGGTAAGTCATGTCGCCATTTACAAGCACTAACAGTTACTATTACCTGTTCGGCGAACAAGTAGGTTTCCTCACGATGTTTTTCCTCACCGTAGTATTCGATACATTTTTTAATTGTGTTTTTATTACGAAAAAGTACATAGAAATTCCTTAAACTTCATTTCCATTGGTACATGCTCAAGCGGGATTTCAACCCTGTACCCACTGATACGAATTTACTGAATTTACTATTACCTATAATCATCAATATATATTTCCTCACCGCACCTTATTTATAACATTGCAGTTAGCTGATTTCGGCCTATCCAAAATGGTAGATGACAAATCTTACTACAAAGCGTCCAGAGGCAAACTGCCTATTAAATGGATGGCTCCAGAATCTATCAACTTTAGGAAGTTTACCTCGGCTTCAGATGTGTGGATGTTTGGTAAGTTCTTTAATTTTTAAAGAATAATGATATGTTTTTATTTAATAAACATATACTAGTTATGATAGAGTAAACTTTTTCACATCTATACTATTTTTTAATCCCTTTCCCATCTCGATTTCTTTTTCATTATTATCAAAGTTATTAAAGCATTCCAAAATTCAAAACATTTATGGAATATTATTAATGAACGCATCATGGCATTAAACTGTTTGGACTAAAAGCATGACATCAGTTTAACAGCCACTCAAAGTCTACGTATACCAGATAGCCAATACCTAAAGTCAGAATATAATCCATCACAGATCCCCATTTCTTTCGACCTTCTACTTTCGCTTCATTGACCTCAATACCTCAATCCATTTCACAGAACACTTCACCACATAAGACTAAATGAGGCTCCATGAGGCATGAGTGCTCTACATCACTGCAAAGTTTTTCAGCCACTCCAAATCTACGTATACCAGAATACCTAAAGTTTCAATTTCTTTCGACCTACTACTTTCGCTTCATTGACTATACCTCAATCCATTTCACAGAACACTTCACCACAATTCTTCACCAACCCCTTAATCCCCCTTTCACCATATTTCATTTCATTTCCAGGAGTCTGCATGTGGGAGATCCTGATGCTGGGCATAAAGCCCTTCAGCGGGGTCAAGAACAGTGACGTCATCGTTCGCCTGGAGAACGGCGAAAGGCTCCCTCTGCCGGCCAAGTGTCCTCCCAGGCTGTACTCCCTCATGTCAAGGTGCTGGTCCTACGAACCCTCCCAGAGGCCCAACGCTACTACGCTCAAGGATACGTTGTAGTGAGTAATAATAATAATATTTGGACATTATTACACCAATTGAACTAGCCCCTTGGTAAGTACATTTAAGACTTGTGTTAAGGGTACTAGCCAACGTATATTTAAGTAATATGTACTTATTATACATGTTATATATAGCGTATATAGTCAACGACCAGACTGGAAAGCAGTAGAAAAGCGTAGTTCTTAACTCTGCCTCCACCGGGAATCGAACCCGGGACCTCTCGATTAGCATTCAGGCGTCTTACCGATTGTGCCACGGAGGTCGTCAAATATTGCGTGTATAGAATAAGTGAGGGTGATATTGAACGTAGAGTGTATGCAGGTAATAAGATCAATGGGGCCACGTATAGTGTTATGGGTAACCAGTTGATTTCTCAATCGGTACGTATGGCTATTCATAGGGCTGTGTTGGTTCCCACATTAGCTTATGGTAGTGAAAGTTGGGTATGGCAAAAGAAGCATGAAAGTAAAATCAATGCCGTCGAAATGCGGTCACGGAGAAGCATGTTAGGAGTGACTATGAATGATAGAATTAAAAATAGTGTGATAAGGGAAGGTTGCGGTTTGAAAGAAGATGTAGTGACTAAGATTGAAAAGAGCATGCTTCGATGGTTTGGACATGTTATGCGGATGCATGATAGCAGATTGACAAAAGGAATATATATGAGTGAAGTGGAAGGGCGGTTACGTAGGGGCCGGCCTAATAAGACATATAACAGTCAGATAGACGCTATATTGAAAAAAGGTGACGTTAGGAGTACCTACAACCGCCGAGAGTGTATGAGAGGATTTATGAATATCAATGAAGCGAAAGTGGTCTGTCAGGATCGGGACAAATGGGGATCCGTGATCTCTGCCTACCCCTCAACAGGGAATCAGGCGTGATGTGTATGTATGTATGTAGTGAGTATATGGAAGACGCGATTAGTACCATTACCCCTAACGAAGTAGTCAGAGGTTCAGATTTCCATATCCGTAATCGCGAAAGTAGTGATTCTGTGGCCACCTTGAATCCACGTGTTGACCAGACATTCAGTATTCAATGTGATAGGTGGTAAGACGTGTCGACATTTACTAGCGCTAACTGTTAACTATACTATTGTGTGATAGGGTACGGAATAGTGTGATTCGTGAACGTTAGTGTATGAAAGAAGAAAGATATGTTAAGGTGATTTGGGCACATGGACCGGTTGGATAAAATTTATTAAACTTCATTTCCATTGGTACTCGCTCACGAGATTTGAACCCTGAACCCACTGATACAGAATCCACCCCCAAACAACTGAGCTACGATTCTTTACCTCTCTACCTTTCACTCACTAACTCTATTCTTCTTCCACCAGTGAGATCCTGCAAGAAGAACGCAACAGTGCGTGGGACACCATGAGGAGGGAGAACCGAAGAGTGGCTGCCTCTTCGTGGGGAGATGAACCGCCTCCGAAACCGTCAAGACCTCACAACCCTTTGGTGACTGCACGTGAGTTATTACACAATAATTGTTCCCATAATCACTACATAGTATAAAACAAAGTCGCTTTCTCTGTCCCTATGTCTCTTTGTATGTCTTGGAAACTACGCAACGGATTTTGATGCGGTTTTTTTAATAGAGTGATTCAAGAGGATGTTTATATGTATAATAACATCCATTAAATAGTGAAGTAGGCTATATATTTTATACCCGTGCGAAGCCGGAGTGGGTCACTAGTTAGATATAAAATACAAGGTGAGGGAAAACATCGTGAAGAAACCTACCAGTTCCCCGAAAAGGTAATAGTCAGTGCTTGTAAATGGCGACATGGCTTACCACCTGTAACATTGAGTGCTGACTATCTGGTCAACACGTGGGTTCGAGGTGGCCTTAGAATTACTACCTTCGCAATTGCGGAGATGGAAATCAGAACCTTTGACTAGCCCGCAAGGGGCAATGGACGTGAACGCATTTGTCTTTTTTGTCTTTAATTATATATATTGTATAGTCATGTCCTTCAGAACAAAGCCTTAAAATATATCTTTATTGATGTCTAGTGTAACTGTTAATAAGGAATATTGCTATCGGATTGTTAGTCCATTGTTTATAGATTTCTATGACATGTAGCTGCTTTGTGGCTTCTTAATGAGATGTCGCGTGTAATGCTTACTAACTAACATCTTTTGTGCACAAAGAACAAGACGCAACAGCACACAAAAAGAGCTTGCAATGTGGTAGCAGTTCACATACGTTTTTTGGAGCAATAAAAATTGTACAGTTTTCGGTTTTTTTACTGTAGATACCATAACATGCGATATTTGTGTGACAAAAACGCATAATTAAACTAGAGAATATAGCGGCTGTAGCCCAGTGGATAAGATCTTGGACTTCGTATGAGAAAGGTCCTAGGTTCGAATCCCGACTCTGGCATGTACCAATGAATGAAATTTAAATGTGTTTTTCATTTACGTACATAATTTACAGTCGCTAACGGTGAGGGAAAACATCGTGAGGAAACCTGCCTATCCCTCAGGATAGGTAATAGTCAGTGCCTATATACGGCGATACGGTTCACTACCTATCACGTTGGGTGCTGTCTATCTAGTGATACGCGGGCTTCGAATGACCCATACCTAACATGCCTTCGAAATTTCGAAGATGGGCATTCAAGCCTCTAACTAGCCCACCATAATAAAAAAAAGGGAGTGTGTATACACAAGTCGAGAAGCGTATGTTATGTTATGTAAACTAGAGTGTATATCAAAAGTCCACTTCCTTTGCAGCTGTAGAACAACCACCGCAGCCGGCTCCAGCTGTTCCCCAAACGTACATAGTGGCTCAAAACCCTCTGGTCCTCGCCCAGCTGTTGAGGGAGAACCAGTCCAGACCTTTGGAACCCCAGGCCTACACCACGCCTGCTTCGGTATGTTGACTATTTGATAGTATGGCAACTAGGGTATAAGAAGTAAAATTGAGATTTAGGTTGGAATAATGAAGGATGTGATTGTAAAAAGTAAAGAGAGTGTTGTGATTCAAAATTAAAGAGGGAATAATTATACGTTGAAATAATATTGACAAAGTGCCTGGACTATTGTTACGTGCACTGAATTCAGTTAGAACACAGGGAGAATATTGACAAACATTTACTTACATTCAGATACTTACTAGTCTTAATGAACTTTATTTTAAGTGTAACCTAATCAAACAATATTAGTGTAAACTGTGAAAGAAAAAATAAAACGTACAACAAAAAGTATAATCATCTCAAGGAGTTGATAATAGACTACACCAAACCAGTCCTTCCACATAACTTGTGAATGGTAGACTCACATCCTGAGCTGCAAACAATTCACCCTTTGCATGAGCTTCCCTTCGTCACTAACACGAGCCGTTTCCAACAGCAACTAACAAACTGCTTTTGATCCCTAACAGGTCTTTAACACTGTTGCCGTGGATTTCGCAGGCAATATACCGGGGGAGCAAGTCGAGAAACTAATTCAATCACAACCAGAAAACGTAGACTTACCCCTACAAACTGTACCTATTCCTGTTTCTAGTTTACACAAGTTAGACCCGGTCGTACCTGACAACACTTTGACAGCAGAGCAAGAGCTAACTGTCATTATAGCGGCGAAAGACAGCTGTGACAACTTGTGTCAGAATATTTCCCCTCGAACTGACGTTAGTACTCCCAGCCAGTTTGACACTGACACTTCGAGTGACACGTACGCCAGGAGTGTCAGGTCGTTAGAACGTAGCCCGCGTGCATTGACCACAGCTGAGAGAACGCCCATTCGTATGGGGTCCCTAGAAAGAAACCCTAGAAGTATGTCTCTTAGAGGTTCACCAATAACAGTGGTACCCTTCACGAGGCAGCATTCCATACCGGCTTCACCCCCACCCAGGATGAAAAGGGACCAAGATGTGGGTCAGTTCTCTGTCCAAGGCACTCTGAACGCGCAGTTAGCTGCCAGCGTGGTTAATAAAATGCGCAACATGCCCGAACCGCCGTTAGTGGAAGAGATTTACGACTTCGGAGGCGAGAACGTTAAAAGTTGCGCCGCGATCGCAGCCCAAAAGGCGTACAAACAGTTCAACCCAGTTAACATGTCCGCTTCTCATCCAGTGGGTACTTTATATGGGAAAAACCCAGTATATACTCCCCAAAGACCAATGAGTCCGATTCAGTATGGAGGTGCCATTTATACCCAAAACGTAATGCAAGGGTCCCAAATGTTTAGAGCCCCGATCGTTGCTAGGCAACAGTGCGTACCCGTGGCACATCCGTCCGTCCGTAATCAGGTGATTTCGTAGATCGGTGTGTCTGTAGGAGCATGTTTTTTGACTTGTAGCATGGTGTTAGCACTAATGTAGTTAGTATGTGTCATAGTTTTTTATGGTTATAAGTGATTGGTCCTGGTACTTCACACGCTATTTCACGTAGTAATTGTAAATTAAAAATATTTTTTGTTGTTGTTACAACCAATGGGAACTTTTGTCACTTACAGGATGATTGTTTACATATTTTTTGGGAGATATTTTTCTTTATGGACTATGTTGTTTTTTTTTACAAACGTCATTTATATTTTTAAATTGTTGAAGTAGTTAGATGAAATTAGTTTGAAGATTCTTATTTGTGTATTTAGTAATTGTTGTTTTATTGTATTCTCTCACTCTCATTGTTATTTAAAATTTGTGTTAAGTTTTCGTTGGTAGATTGATGTGTGGTTTTTAAGTTCCAACATTTAGCATAAATACTCATATATTCAGAGGCACTAGGTTAATACCTAGATACAATTATTTCTAGGTTAACCTAGGTATTTATTTACTGTAAGCTTTTCTTTTCAAGGTTACGTATAATTCAATCGCCAGTACATTTAAAACCCTTAATATCTTCAACCAATTATAACCCTTATTCCGTTTCAAATAGAGTCCAGAATTGGACACAGAGGCGGTGGTGGAAAGGCGGCTGCTAGCTGAGTTGGCGAGACAGCAACATCAGAGTGAGGAGGACAGAAAGTGGCTTCAAATGCAGGAAGACAACTTGGTAATGATTATTACTATTTGAATAACATATGTATAATATGTAGTTTTTAGCGTATAAAACGTAATAATATACTAAATCCTACATGTTTATGTATGTATGATTATTTATTTTTTATAGATTCCATTACTAAATTATCCGTTCATAGTGTAGGGTTCACAATTGGAGTACGTATAATGTTCTTTCGACAACCTTTTCGATTTCGTCTGTAAATTAAATAATGTCATAAATATTAACAAGCCTTTACAATACAAATGTTAAGATTTTTCAAATTTTTATATCTTTTCATAATTTCATTCAGACGATATTGTACGCAATACATACATACATATATTCACGCCACTACGTGCCCAACGGGATAGGCAAAGTCTATCAAATGCCATCTGGAACGATCCTCACAAATCTCTTGTATATAATACAACATTCTATTACAGAAAAAGCGTCTCTCAATGCAATCGCCACCTGCCGACTCGAGCACAGAAGAGAAGTTGTCAGACTCCACACAACAGATGACACTAAGCGACAAGAACGCCACGCCCCTCGCTCAGTCCTCGGCCAGTTCTAAAGAGACCAGCCCCCATAGCACTGCCAAGGTTGAACGGAGACAGGATGAACAGGTATTTATAGGCTATTCGCGTTAAGTAAATAGTGACGTCATGATAGGAGAGGTTAAACTGGCCAATGAGACGTGAGTAAATGAGAAAACAAGTCACATTGACCAATCGCAGACATTCGTTGTCACGTCTCATTGGTCAAATCGTTTGGGTAATGATGACGTCACTATTTTCTTAACGCGAATACAGTGTGTCACTATAATATTTTTGACGACCTCCGTGGCGCGATCGGTTAGCCGCCGGAACGCTAATCGTGAGGTCCCAAAGATTCCCGGTGGAGGCAGAGTTAAGAACTACGCTTTTCTTCTGCTTTCCAGTCTGGTTGTTGATTATATATGCTATATATGTATTTATCTATGTATAATATGTATGTATTTCTTAAATTTACGTTGACTAGTACCCTTAACACAAGTCTTAAATGAACTTACCAATGGGCTAGTTCAATTAGTGTAATAATGTCCAAATATTATTATTATTATAGGTATTCAGACTGTGGTTGGTTTGGGGTGGGTAGAGATATGAAGAGTGACTATTGTGGTGGAGTTTGGTTGGTTATTTGATAGATAGTACAGATATTAATATATGGAGACCTCTGGTATATACAACGATTGAATATTACTCAGTGAGTAGGTTACCTTACTAAAAGTTTAAGACTGTAAAATATTAATTATAAACTTTTGTGCGAATTAATGAAACAAACATATGTACGTATTTAGAGACTGTAAAAGACATCTGGATGAAATTCATCTTAAAAAGCTGTAATCACCAAAGCTATAGTCTTATACTAACAAACAATCAGTGTCGAATGCAATTTTCAAGTTTCAACAAATGTACGATATAAAACTTTTGCAGACAAAAGACAAACGCATTCACAACCTAAAAAAAATTTATAGAACTAAAACATTTCCAGTTTGAGCTTTCATGCTTTTTGTGTTTAATTGTAACATCCATCTTTCTAATATTTATTTTTACAGTCCCGAGCTTCAGAGCCAGTCTATTCAGCCACGACAGCAGTGGTCCGTGGAGTGATGGCCCTAGCCCAGACCTCAAACGCGGATGGAGGCGCCCCTGCCATTTTAGGGGCGGTTAGGGCCATAGGGGCCGATTTGCGGAACCTCTGCGCTATGGTCGATAGCCTGGTGGCCTTGTATCCGCCACATGCTCAAAGGTTAGTTTGTAGTGTGTAATACCATGTACTGTGTCACTACAGAGTAATGTTCTTATATATTCAGAGTTTGCAGATCTGGTTATCTAAAGGTTCTTGTAATTTTTATATGGCTATATATATATTCATATATTATAATAGTATTTTTTTAATTGTGATCAATAATATCATCAATAACGATGCTACTATAAAACTAAATTGCTAACGTAATTTCAATGTATCTATGTCCTAGTAACCTTTTATCAATATGCTATCTTAATGCCATTACTGTTATAGTAAGAACACCAACATTATATTATATCAACAAAGTTTGATCCACCTTGAAAGTTACTTTGTGTAGCTTAACAATACAAGGTACCTCCAAAACCTTCAATTAATATCTTGCGGCTTCAAGGTGGCTGTAGAATTACTGCCTCCGCAATTGTGGAGATGGACCCGCGAACCTCTGGGATACAAGGGTTAAAGGTCGTGAAAGAGTGTGTAAATGACTAACTTTATTGTAATAATTATTACAGAGAGGTGGAGATGGCCCACCAGGTGTTGAGCAAAGACATGGCAGCCCTGGTCGAGGCGATGAGGCTGGCCATCCAGTACGCCACCACTACGCTGCAGCATGAGTATAATAAGTGAGTATAGTGGTATTCTACATCTTTGCCTATCCTGTATAGGAAAATAATAGAGGATTTCTTTCAGCAAGTTATTGACCCTTGTAAACAAATTTTTATTTTTCAACTACATCGATAGCCTGAAGTTTATACAGTGTTTTCATCGATGTCAATATCTATATCTGTAGTGAGTTCTAAATATATAGGTCTAACTATGCAAGTTATATAATTAAACCTCACGAGTGCCGAATAATTATGTAAGTGATTTCATTCAAACTATAATTTGTGTTTCAGAAACATGCTCGCAGCGGCTCACGTACTAGCAATGGACGCCAAGAACTTACTTGACGTAGTGGATTGCATCAGAGACCGACACCCCAACATAGACTGGAGATCAGCCCTCTTCCCTGAACCAATGGACTACCCCCCACAACAAACCAGTGGCCACAGAAACAGCGTCCATCTAGCCCAGAACACAAATTTCGCTCTTATCCAATCCGCTCCCATACCTCATAACGACATCCATCCACCAAATCACTCTCAAGCACAAAACTACCCGCAAAATTACGCCCAGACGCAAAGTTACCCAGATCCCCCCCAAAACGACTTTAGGAACCAAATGCTGGTACCCCAAAACCAAATACTTACCCCAAGAAACGTACCCATGACGGCAGAAAATCAGAAAGAGCCTTTAAAACCGGAATTCAAAATCAATCAACCGGTAACTGTGAATACAGCACCTATTATAACGGATTACACTCCCAAAGAACACTCAAGTCTCCCTATAACGACAGCCCATAGAGTGTCCTCTTTAATACAGAACTATAATACGTATAGTAACGTAAAAGATCCCCAGCCTGTGTATGGTAACACAGAATTAATGGGTCACAACTCTAGTGACGCCATTAAAATAGATGATACTCCCATGCAGTCGGTTAGGAGTCGTGTGCAGGCGATTAGTAGCAAAATTGATAGTCAGCCTATTTATTCTGTCAGTAAAAAGTCGCTGTCAGTCGACCATAGCGATCAAGGTTGAATGGGGTGAAGGACAAAAGAAATGTTTGTTTGCTTCATTGAAATTGGTTTGCCGATGCTTTTTAAGGTTCGGAAGCAATCTGTTTAATAAGCCTGGAGGCTGTGATAATTTTCATACATTTTACAAGGAATTAATAGACACGAGTTGTGTGAAGGTCAGATATAATTCGTAAGCATTTAAAACTACTTAACAGTCGTGAAAAGTGACTTCAAATGTACAAATCTTACTCAAATGTCGCAAATTCTTAGTCATGTTAGCAAAATATACTACTATTAATTAAACGCTAAAAAGAAATAATATCCATAAATATAGAAGTCAATAATTCTTATATTTATGACGAATATGTGTATATCTAAGGGCAGTTTTAAAATATTACGCCAAATAAGTCATAAGTAATATTTGGCGTAACATCTGACAACAAAAAAAAATGTGACGTATGGCTGACAGTTTCCAAAATGGCAGATAAGTTTCTCAATGGCGTCCTTACCTATAATTATCGCTTTAAAAACTCGAGCTAACATACTTTACGAAAGAAAATTCTATGTTTGATACAACGGACAAAAGTATTTTGCTCAAGGTAGATTTTTTGTACTTTTCTACGAAAAAGTGTTTGGAAAATCTGCACGTTACCCATTTCATCTTTTAGTGTGCGTATGTGTAGTGTATGTAGTTAACGTACTTATGTTTTGCTTGTAGTCATTCAATGTAGTTGTATTTAAACCGTCCCTTGCTTTACGCTCAAATTAGAACCATTAGCGATTACATATATTTGCATTTATGTTCTATTTACCCTTAATAAGATACTTTCTTTATGATAAAATAAATTGTCTTCATTGTTCTTTAGGAAAAATGTTTACAAACTATATTATATGTATGTATCATTTTTTCCTGATTCATTCATCGTAATTTGTTCATTCACTCACTCACATATTCATGACTCATTCATTCATTCATAGTCAGGTCTATTGATTGAACGATATTACTAGGAACATTCTAAAAAAGGTAGTATATAATAAAATGAAATGATTAATAATCTATAAACATTATTCGGTCATAATATCTTCAGAATACATATCATATGACATTTTAAACATTGTTAACCGCCAAAACTTATTTTACGCATTGTTGTTAATATTAGTAGAAATTTCTGACTCTTGTATCTAAACAATATATCTTCGAAAATAATGCAGGATTACTCACATGAAAAAAGCCATTAATGGTGGTATGATCCCATATGATTTTATTCAATTATTAGTTCTATAATAACATTTTAATTGTGTCTAGTATCTATATTTTGAATAAAAATGTGTAGAGTAGATGTCATAGTAGTTTCATGTCACACATATTTCATATTCATACAATTTTTGTGATTATGATTATGTGAAATTATGCCATTTAATAAAAATCCATGATTTTGACAAAGATATTAACTCGATATACAGTGTAAAACGAATATAATTTAAGATAAATTATGGCAATTTATGTAAAACTGTGCGTTTCTATATAAAATGCAAAAGAGTCAATTCTTTTACTTTCCACTTTTAATAAAACCTTTATTTTGTATAAATGAAAGCAATATTTTATCACAGGACAATAATAATTTTCTTTACCTATGTTTGTTGACATAGCATTTTCAAACATGTATATGACGAATATCAAATATAATTATGTATTCTTAAGTTGTACTTACATAAACCCAGTCACAAATAAAGTTTTTGAGCGTTTTGTCACTATAGTACCACAAAGTTATCTAACCCGATCACAACGTCGCTGTGGTTGTCTTTATTGTTCACAGTTGAAAAATATTACCAATTGGAGGCATATAAAATTAGTAGTTCCTAATTCGGCCGTCGGGTCAGATAACTTTGTCGCATAATTTTTCGTTGTGTGTATATTTTTAGTAAAAAATTTTTGTACCAAATTGTATTTTTATTTTAGTTTTGTATTCACTTAAGCGTTAGATCTCACGGAGAATTGAATAACACTTGTACATTGAAAACAACCTTATACTATTTATTTGTGATGTCTATAATAATTATGATTTGTATGTAATTATCAAAGCGCCGTGTAAATGTTATTTGTATTATTTTTGTAGTATTATTATAATAAATCAAGTAAAATAGGGATTCATTCCAAAGTTTACACTGTAGTAAGCGAACTATTAGTTAATAATAACTGTGTAAGGCCTGAGATTATTTTGAAGTGTATTTCAGATTAAGTTAATCATAAAATAAAGGACATGATTTCATATCAACACTTCTTTTATTTTTCACTCATTTATTCACGCTTCTATTTACCTATGGGATAGAGATATCGATCGCCATCTTGGACGATGCTAACAAATCATTCATTCACTTTCATTCAATGAAATAATTTTTATGTTAACTTGCTCTTTTAAAGTAATAAGCTTTTAGGGGTACTCAATTCCACTGTACCCGAAATAGTTACCATAAATATGAGCATAAAATTAGACAGTTCACGATTCATCAGATCTACAATGTCAGAATAACATTTAAGTCATTGATTTAAACAAAAATGTAGACACATAAAGACAGGTTCTGTCCACCCCGAAAGGGAATAAAGGTTGTGAATGTATATGTACACATTACAGATTAAATTACCCCTAGTCCTGTTTTACGACAACCGAAAAGAAAGTCAACAAGCTTTTATATGATAAGCAGTAAGCAAGCCTTTAATATACAAAAAAGACAAACGCATTCATGACGATTAACCCTTGCGGAGTAGTCAAAGATTCAGGTTTTCATCTCCGCGATTGCTAAGGTAAATGTAATTCTATGGCAACTTTGAACCCACGTCTTGACCAGATAGTCAGAACTCAATGTGACTGGTGGTAAGCCATGCCGCCATATACAAGCACTAACTATTACCTATTTGGAGAACAGGTAGGTTTTCCCACGATTTTTTCCCTCACCGTAGTATTCAGTGCATTTCGCAAATGTATTTTTGTTTCGAAAATGTATATTCATTAAACTTCATTACCATTGTTACATGCTTCAGCAGGATTTGAACCCTGCACCCACTGATACAGAGTCAAGCCGCAAACAATTGAGCTACGTCGAATTTAGTTCCAATTTAATACGGAGCACCAGTAAATTCACCTGAGAAGTGTTTGCAGTTTAGATTAACTGGTTGTCATACAATTCAGTGTTTGCTAGAGCGATAATATATTCAGCTGTACCTATATGCCTAGTTCTAGACTAAACTATTCGAATTTAGTGTACCTAGGTATTATTGAATGTTTGTTGCTGCGTTTACTGTGATTTAGTCTTTGGATAAGTTGTTGCAAAAAGATTAAGGCTAAGGTACTGTTGTGCGGACGAAATAAAATGACTTTTTAAAAAAGCAATTTTTAATTCCCTAAGCCAAAATACAAAGGATAGTATTATTAGCGAACCGTCTTAACCATTTGCTGGTTGGAATAGAACTCAATATGAACGCACGATACTAATAATGAAACGTTGGCTGCAAAGTCAGCACTTAAAACGACGCGGTATGAGGAGGCTTACGCGAGAAAACTTATGTATTATTTTCATTTATTAAGTAATTAATTTACATACAATCACGACTATCCCCTTTCATACTGGACAGAACTCTATAGATATCAAAGTTGCGATAGCATTAATATAGAGTATTAAAAATTTTACATTTTATTTACATGAGTTAATGAATCCTGAAACTGTTACATATTTAAGAAGATTTTAACTAGTTCTTACGGTGAAGGAAAACATCGTGAGCAAACGTACCTGTTCCCTGATGAAGTAATAGTGCTCGTAAATGGCGACACAGCTTACCCAGCGAGACCAGATCATCTAGTCAACTCGTGGGCTCGACGCAGCTATAGCATTTGAGTAGATGGACGAACCAATATTTACCCCTCAGGAAATAATCGTCGTCATGAAGAAAAAACAAACGCATTCACGACCATTAACGCTTGCGGGGTAGTCAGAAGTTCAGGTTTCATCTCCGCAATTGTGAAGGTAGTAATTCTATGGACACCTCGAACCCACGTGTTGACCAAATAGTCAGTACTCAATGTGACAGGTGGTAAGCCATTTAAGCAGCTGCCTCGTTTTCTGCAGATTTTAAGATCTGACTCGACTTCTAAATACTTAAGAGCGATATATGTTTGACAGATGATATATGTTTAAATGTGAAACAACTATGATATTGTTAACCTACCGTGGGACAGATATAAATAAATACGTCCTTTTAATTTACTAAACTCAACTAGCATTACTTGTTTCGCTAAGTTTACTGGCTAGTAGTAAACAGGGCTTAAGCTGTGCATGCACGGGATTTCTTGATAAACTATTTGGTCGGCGTTTCGACCATCTATATGCAAATGCCTACCCCGCGTTCCTAGGGGATGGAAATCCACAACCGGCTTCAAATCACCATGATTGACTGACCTCAACTAGTTATTTAAGTTGCGTCTACTAGTACTACCTTTAAGAATAGAGTAGTCTTAATTTTTTTTATTTTCATTAAGTGATTCTATGATCCTTATGTTGAATAAAACGAATTTCATATCATTAGAGGGACATTAAAATAGGAGAATCAACTAGATAACGACAAGACAAAAACAGATTTCTCTGTACTTCCTTTTCGCTGTAGTAATAATAATTTATTTTATATTTAGCTACAGTCGTCTATGGTTCGTCAACAAAGTCAGCAGCTCAGTGAAAGTTGAAAATACTCATATTTATTTTCGGCAGAATATTTAGTCAATCGTGATGCTAAAACTGGCTAAATGTGTTCGCTTTGGGATAAGATTTGGATTCTCAACTGGAACGTACCGAAGAACAAGGAAGAGAAGACTTAGAACTTCAACCTCGTTTTGCGACGTTAGCATAACCATGGCGACGGAATAACAAGAAGTGCAAATGCCAGGGCATCAGTGTTTGTACTTTCGTCGACATAACCTTAGTGGTGAATGGCATATTAAAGAATAAAAAAAAATTTGCTAATACCTAACTAAGGCTTAAAATTTTAGGCTAATAGGTTAGCAAAATACACAATAAGCAAATGAAATACTTGTGTTAAACGTTGAATGCTTCCAGAACCTTATAACCCTTTGCGGTAGTCAATAGATATCCGCAGTTTTCTTTCCTCTTTGGCTAATACATACCCACGTGTTAACCTAATTCAGAAGCATATACCTTAACGACTGAGCTGTATCGGTAGTTCGTATACCGAACTTACTACTAGTTATTACTACATGTAGGACTTAAGTTATTCTATAAAAAACCTCACTTGTCATAGTGTAACCCAGTCCCTAAAATAACTAATTACTAAACTGACTAATTGATTAGAACCCCAGTACATGAGGCTATAAAAAGAAAAAAACTACAGTTCCCGAGAAAAACTGCGAGATATTCCAGCAAATATTCACACAAAGGGAAAGACAGATGAAACAAACAATAGAAGTGACATATAACAGAAATAAAAGAGCATCTCTATGGAAAGTGAAAAATGAAAAACAATTTCAGCCTTCAAAACCTACCCCTGACAAACTAAGAAGCACAAAACCAGATTACCTTGACCCTTCTCTTTGTATAAATTGAAAGGCTTTCCCGTTTTTCCTCGACTGGTTTGAAGGCGTCATGTTTGAAATATTAGTACTCAAAACCAATGTTAATTGAGCTTGCTTGTAGTATATTTTTGTAGGATTTGGTAAACTGGTTTTGCAGTTGAATAGCGGCGCGCGCAAGTTTCATGGTAAGAAGTGTGCAAACTCACACAAACAACTGAAGCTTGGGTTGCCATGTACACTTTTACCTTTTATGAGGGAATTCAGTTATAAGTTAGTTTAGATTTACGAACACACATCATAAACGTTGATACGTAAAGGAAACCATCAAGTATGAGTATTTGTAAGTTTATACAAAATAAATAATTCTTCTTAGTGTAGATTTATTTAGTTCGACATGCTATATCATTTTTATTATACCTTTATTAATAAAAAACTTAAGAATCCTTAGTAATCCTCGATACTTCAGATATTGATTTTGGAGAGAGTTTTCTGTTAATTAAAAAACCCGTATTTTTTATAATACAAAAGTGTTAATGTGAATCTAACTTAAGCAAATTTATTAAAATTATGTATTTTTGCAACATGCGAAACATTTGAACAAGGATATGATCAAGATTCATAATATATACGATCATATTTTATAGACAAAGACCAACAAAAATTAGAGTAATAAAAAATAGAATTTGTCCATTAGAATACAAAAAGTAATAGTATAAACAACCATAACCCTATATTATTCTAATATAACAACACCACATACGAAACTAATCACACTAACTACTTATTAAAACAAACCATATCACATACAAATCAAAACACACACCATTTTCTTACAATATTTTCCCCAATTTCTCTGACGTCACACCTCACTGGGGCAATTTTTCCCCACGCTGACAACACCGAGATGCTGTGAAATTCGCCGGGAAAGCGAGCTGCTCCATACCGCAGTCGGTTAGGCCGCGGGACGGCGGACAGGTGGCAGTTTCGTGCCAATCTGCTCTAGCGACCCGTATTTGTAAAAATAACCTCAAAATTTCCCTTTTAATTTGAATTTTCATTTACAAAACTGTTTTTGGTGTCGTGCAATTTAAGAATAGGTTTTGTAGTAATAGGTTGTGAGGCTTCATGTTTAAGGCTGTGCGGGTGGAACAGGTAAGGAAATGAAAGCCTCCTTTGTGCTTTTGAATTCGGAATGTAATTTTCCACGTTTTGATATTTTAATTTATTTTATTTTATGTGTAGTGAGTAGTGAATTTTAATCTGCTGTTTATTTTTATATGTAATATAGTTCACTTTGTATGCTGTTTGTTTTATGATAATTTTATGCAGCCGTAGTCCCTATACGTTAACATATCTCTTTAATTAATTGAAATATATTTACGAGTATACTTGAATTCGTAGTATATAATAAATTATAATACGTTATTAAACTTTAATATTCAGTACTAGTTATTTTTTTTATATAATTACAAAAGATATTTATACGTTTCAATTATTTATTATATTACATTCGACGTGTTATAACATTTAATTAACGAAACGAGTAATATTCATCAAATACTTAGCGCCACGTCATGATAAATTACTTATGCTTATGCGCAAGCATATTTATTCTAGATTATGTAGCGAAATAATTAACCACCTTTAAATAACTATTTTGCTTAAATAAATTCCATGGTATCCATCTCAAAAGTTCAACTTATATTCCACTTCTAAATCTACCTAATTAGTTGTCATTCTTCTCGTCATTTCTTCAAGAAACACTAATCCTTTTAAAAGCACTGACGAAAGTCTTTCGTCTTACATAATGCAAGTACCAGGAATAAAATTAAAACATTAAGCGGAAGGGTCGTAGGTAAATGTGACCCTGGAGATACGGTTCAAGGTCTTTGGGACCCTTGTCATCATAATTCCACGTGTTTAAGCTGTTAGAGTGCCTAAAATCTTTTGCATTGTAAGTTATGAACTAATTAAAATTATTTTGAATTAGTTTTGTTTCAAATTTGATGTTGTTGAGGATATTGAGTAGAGACAAAAAAAGAAGAATTTGATGTTGTTAAGGCTTTTGAGTAATACGTTAAAAGATGCAATGAAGAAATAGTTTTTTTTAGCCTAGTAAGCTTTTAATTTTGTAACCGTATTTTTCTTAATGGATAAAGAAGTAATTTTTCTATGTATGTGTATGTACAATATATAAAAATCACTCATAATAATATTAGGTTAATGAGTGTGAATGAAGCAAGAGAGATTTGTCACCCGTTCAAGGTGGTGATCGATAGTCTCTACCTATCCTTTTAACAACGTAGGGGAGTGAATAAATGTATCTTTATATAAATAAATCACGTCCTTCTATGTCCTTTCTCTGTGAGCAAAACAACCTAGTAAAACGTCTAGTCGGTAACATTTACTATTAGGATTTTGATTCTATTCGAGGTTGACACTTTGATAGCCTATCGCCCAATATACCATAAACCTCTAGTCCATTTATCACCTCATACTACATTCCATCTAGACACACCAATTCCTTTTCCACACTTTAACGTACCCATTCCAACCTGTTCATTCCAGCTATTAGAAAACCAACACTTGACCCGTTCCCTTTGCTTTGAAAGGTTGCCATGCCTTTGCATTCAAAGCCTTTGCCTTAATAAGGGCGGGCCTGGCGCTTTGATTATGTGCAAATGCAGCTCAAAGAAATAGTGTGAACGTGACTTAAGAGTGAGGTGGAGAAATGGAAAGATTTTGCTTGTGAGTGGAGTTTATTTATTTACAACAACTATTCTGATACCATTTCAGAAATTTTCAATGCGGCTTACGAACAATTTTTCTTAATCCCAACTTTATCACTACATAGTTTAAAACAAAGTCGCTTTCTCTGTCCCTATGTCCCTTTGTATGCTTAAATCTTTGAAACTACGCAACGGATTTTGATGCGATTTTTTCATAAGATAGAGTGATTCAAAAGGAAGGTTTATATGTATAATAACATCCATTAAATAGTGGAGTAGACTATATATTTTATTCCCGGGCGAAGTCGGAGCGGGACGCTAGTATCAAATAAATCGTTAGCATTTTTTTTCTCTTGATAACATACTTCACAGCGCCGGTTTTTGCTAAAAGTTAAACAGTGATGAGAGATCACATTTGCGTCGATACTTGCAAATCTAAGACGATCCTAAAAAATACTTAATTAAAACTATATGTCAATACATATAGATTCAAATTTTCTACGGAAAAAGGTTGGGTTTTTACTTAAAGTTACCTAGAAAAGTAAGTATAAGTACAATCCATTAACGTACATACTTATGTCAACTTTTAATTCCGTTACTTACAAATGTAACCAGGTAACTTCTTTTGTACCTAACCCGGAACCTTTACACAACGATTGTCAGCCCACCGCTCTACCGAAGCCTACGGAATCCACTACCGGGACCCTAAATTAGAATGCGCACTTCGATCCATACATCCGGAGACTAAGCGCCTGCGCACGACCGATAATCGGTGGCCGACTTTTTAAATAAATACGCAGACGTTCTACGAAAATAAGGATCTAAATAACTAATTAATTAATTGAACATTCTGAAACTAGTACACGGTAACAATTAAGCTATTCATATATACATACATAAGGTTTTTATTCCCTCTATATCTTTATGTATCGGATTTCTAAGTAATTTTCAATGGTAAAGTCGACTTATCGCGAAAAAAAACGAAACGAGACTTTATAAACTACACACTTTAGAGATTAGGTACTGTAACTGTTACCACCGTATGTGTATGAAACGGTTCATGGATTTTAATGAAGGATCAGAAAAAATGGGAAACCTTCATCTCTGTCTACCACATTGTAAAGAGAAGGGCGCGATGTGTATGCATTCCTATTTATATGTTATACATACATAAACAACACGCCTGATTCCCTGTAGAGAGGTAGATAGAGATCACGGATCCCTTCTGTCCCGATCCTGGCAACCCACTTTCGCTTCATTGAAACTCATACAACTCATCATACTCACTCGTTATATGTTACATGAGATTATGACCTTTTTATGTTTATGTACGAATCATAATATTCAGCGAAAAAATCGGTCCGATAATCGGTCCTACAAAAAGTTACTTTTAAGCTTAGTTATAAGCCTCTCCGTATGCATAACTGGTTCGGCCGTTGAGCAGCGGTGGCATAACAACCCATATTGATTAACGACTACCTGTGTATATTATTTGTTAACTATTTAACTTTTGAAAGCCTGGGATGTAAAGGAAATATACTAGTAGATACATACATACACATCACGCTTGATTCCCTGTAGAGGGGTAGGCAGAGATCACGGATGCCCATTTGTCCCGATCCTGACAGACCACTTTCGCTTCATTGATATTCATACATCCTCTCATACACTCTCATACACACTAGTAGATACTTTACTTTATTAGCTAGAATGGAATCTATTGATCGATGGGTTAGCTACCTGTCATCTAAATCACAAGATACCCATTAATAAGGCTTTGGTGATCTCTATTTTCAATGCAAAAGTGTTGAGACATTCAAAGTTAATTAACGATTAGCCAAAGTGTCAAAATTCACCATTGACATCAGCAAGTGTCAAATTTCGTTTCCAAAATAGCGAAATTTGACACTTTTGCTTATCCACTACCAACTTCACACTGTTACCGATCTGATATTTAACTGATATTTAGCAAAAAGCATTAGTGGACTTCAGCTTACATAGACTATGACACAACCACAGGAAAACAATCATGGCATTAGACAAACAATCATCAATGATGACTTTATTCATCATTCATCATAATGGGAATGACATAACCCTTATGACACTTCAAATTGCTTCCATTAAGGGCAGACAGACAAACGATATTATAACTGCAGAGGTTAAACGTTAAGTTCCGTGCTAGACTGGGACGTGATAAGAATACTAACTAGCTACCTTTCTGTGTATGTGATTATGGTATGTAAGGAAGGCTGGGCAAATAATTTCTAACAATTGCCTTATATTTGTTTTAAATAATAGGCGATTTAAAATAATAATGTGATTTAAAACTTATTCGGAGCAGTTTTTGTTGTCTATTTTAAAGCTTTTTTTATTTTATCTTTTTGTGCTAATTTTTTCATGTATGAGAAGAAAGGCTTATCATCGTCTTATTCCTAACCTTGTTCTAGCGCACTTAAAAAGTTACATCATTTTTATCGCTATTTTAGTTGGTATCATATACAAAACAGATTTAATCTGGATAGTGAAGTAAATATTGTCTTTACTATAGTTATGAGTATATATACTATATTATATGTATTCCTATATAAGTATTTACTCTTTCGCATTAGGATCATCTTGTAAAGATAGCTGTAAGTTCTGATAATAATAAATAACATACATAAATGCATACACATCACGCCTGATTCCCTGTAGAGGGCCGGGCAGAGATCACGGATCCCCATTTGTCCCAATTCTGATAGACCACTTTCGCTTCATTGACACTCATACATCTTCTCATACACACTCGGCGGTTATAGGTACTCCTAACGCCACCCTTTTTCAATATAGCGTCTATCTGTCTGTCATATGTCTAATTTAATAATTAATAAATAATAATCTTTTCAAGTTTATAAGTTACACCTATCCATTACATACAAAATATGATTTCTCATACTTATATCGTAAGTTGAGGAAAATATGACCCTAATATAAAGCAGATTGCCAGATATTGAAGATTGATTATGTCTGGCAACCCGAAAGGATAAGGAAGGCTTAAGATGTGTTATTAAGAGGAAAATGAAAAATGGAATGAAGTGAGGGTACAAAGAAATGTGTATCCCTTATGATATGGGGTAGATAGAGATTGAATGACTACTATCAGCTGTTCAGTCACGTCTTTAGTTATTCGAAAGCTACTAAACAGTACTAAATCCAATCTAGATCGAAGCTGTAAAGTAGTTAAAAGTAGCTTTAACGTTTGGGTAATAATCCACCAGTCTGACTCCAATGTTATATTGGTAGACCATGTCACCGTTTATATAGAAATAACTTTAAATTATTCAAAGAAATAGGTAGATTTTCTACAGTTTATGTTTGGCAATAAAAATGCTGTCCTTGTAAAAAAAATGCCTTAGGAGATTTCACACCCGAAAGCGCTTAATGATATTTATGTATAAGAATTGACTATTCTAAATATACTGGTTTCCCCACGAGATTGTCCTATAGCAACATACCAAGTCAGCTATTTGGTAGCAAGAAGTCATTTGTAAAGGGTTGAATTATTTGAATGTTTGTTTCATAAGTATGGGTTCATAAAAACAACAGATTGTGGTCTGAATATTAATTTATTAAACTTTCACTATTTTTATCAAACTCTCCACTTACATTATTTTTCAGGTAATATAGAATGACTATTAATCGCCACCACAAACCCAATAACCTTATATGCGTGGTCTTATCTGGTATAAATACTACAAACACCTGCTTTTAGAAGAATACATACACTTTGTGTATGAAGAGGTGTATGAGTGTCAATGAAGTGAAAGTGGTTTCTCAGGATCAGAACAGATGGAAATCCGTGGTCACTGCCTACCCACCTACAGGGAAACAGCGTGATGTGTATGTGTGTACATATGTATATAAATGTTTGGGATAGGGGGAGACTATTAATCGCCACGTTAAACTATCCTTACAAATCTCTCGCCTTACTCATCCATTATCTTTTTCATGCATGCTTTTCTGCATTTCACGCTACGTACAACGTACTACGTTCGGCTATTCCAAACCAAAACGAGTAGTAGAGTAGTAGGAGTTATTTTGTTTTCAAAACAGTTTTTTTCGATTTTTCTTAATTTAATATAATAAAAAACTGCGTCTCATGCAAAAACACCGACTGCTCTAACGCACTCAGAACCAAACTTTATACTCGTACTTATTTTTTTTATTATTTTATACTCTTTGACAGGCAGGTAATATAGTTTGTTTTAATAATAATATTTATTTATTTAAGTAACCAGGACTCAATTTGTTAGTAGATAGTTATGCTATATTTATGCTGGTTTTGCTTCTCCTGTAAAAGTTTTCTTAACGGCTCTTACTGAGTTTTGGTTTGGGACAGCCGACCACTCTTAAGAAGAATATATACATACATACAAACACATCACGCCTGATTCCCTATGCTCTGTAGGTAGGCAGATATCACGGATCCCCATTTGCCCCAATCCTGACAGACCACTTTCGCTTCATTGACATATATATTTCATCCTCATACTCATTCGGCGGTTTTAGGTACTTCTAATATCATCCTTTTTCAATAAAGTGTCTACCTGACTGGTATATGTCTTATTGGACCGGCTCCTACGTAACCGCCCTTCTACTTGACTCACATATATTCCTTTTCTCAATCTGTTATCATTATAGAATATATATTATAATCTATTTGATCTGTATCTGTGAACATACACACTCTCCTCCTTTCTTTAAAAGTGAGTGAAGCATGGCTGAAGGCCGCGAAGTACTCTCGCTAACGACTATTGACATAAAGCGGGGTTTATGGGGCGTTATTGATTTTACGAGCACGCTACGTGACTGTCCTTAGCGCAATTGTTAAACTCTACTTGTAAATGGACTATTTCTAAACACACATACAGTAATGCATGTACATATCGTCGACGACCTCCGTGGCGCGTTTGGTTAAATGTATGAACGCTACTCGTGAGGTTCGATTCCCGGTGGATGCAGAGTTAAGAACTACGCTTTTCAACTGCTTTCCAGGCTGTTCGTTGATTATATATGTAAACATAAAACATACATACGCTTCACGACTTGTGTTACACAACTACACATTCCCTTTTTTATTATGGTGGGGTAGTCAGAGGCTTGAGTTCCCATTACCGAAATTTCGAAGCCATGTTAGGTATGGCTCATTCGAAGCCCACGTATCACTAGATAGACACACCCAACTTGATAGGTAGTGAACCGTATCGCCGTATAAAGGCACTGACTATTACCTATCCTGAGAGATAGACAGGTTTTCTCACGATGTTTTCCCTCACCGTTAGCAACTGTAAATTATACACACACAGTAATGCATGTACATATTATATTGTAGGACACTATAACACCAATGGAACTAGTCCCTTGCTAAGTATTAAGAGTTGAGATAAGAGTACTAGTCAACGTATATATATAAGAATAACATACTTATTATACATGGATAAAGACATGAATACCATATATAATCAACGACCAGACCGGAATCGAATCCGGGACTCAAGCCACGGAAGGCGTCGCGTATAATATCAAACATATTAAACGAAATATTAAAAAGGTGACGTTAAAAGAACCTTTCACCGCAGTGTTTGTATTTGAAGATGCATTCGTGACAATGAAGCGAAAAAGGTGACGGATGGGTATTCGTGATTTCTGCCTAACCCTCTGTAACTTGTCAAATATGATATCACCTTTCATGATATTTAACAATATATACCCCTAGCTTTTATGAACCCAAGGTTGCTTATTTGACCCCATTACTCGAAGCAAAACAAACAAAACTATTAAGTGTAATGTTTATGCAAATAATAGCAGCGTAATTTCGCCATTCCCGTAATAGAATTATTATGTTGCAGCATTAAAGCAACTGTGAAAAATTCATGACCCTTAAAGGGCGCGCATTAACTGTGAATTTGATCTGAAGGAAAAATAGTGTATATATATATATTATAGTTTTAATATATCACTACATAGTACAAAACTAAGTCGCTTTCTTTGTCCCTATGTCCCTTTGTATGTTTTAATCTTTGAAAGTACGCAACGGATTTTGATGCGGTTTTCTTCAATAGATAGAGTGATTTAAGAGGAAGGTTTATATGTATAATAACATCCATTAAATAGTGGAATAGGCTATATATTTTATACCCGTGCAAAGCCGGAGCGGGTCACTAGTATATATAGTCGAGATACTTACATCCATAAGCCTTCTCACTTGTTAATTCATTATTTATATATGAGTATTAAAACCCAAAAGCGACGAAGCGGCTGTAGCCCAGTGGGTAAGTAAGACTTGCTTTGAGAAAGGTCCAAGGTTCGAATACCGGCTCTGACATGTACCAATTAATGAAATTGAAATGTGTTTTTTATTTACGTACATAATTTACAGTCGCTACATACACACTAAAAATAATACAAATGTAAAATGATGTAAAGTTTTTCGATAAAATGCATAATTACCACAAAAAGAGAAATATAAGAAATGCGCGTATTATAAAGATGGCAAAATTTTCCTTAATGTATAAATATTAAAAAAAAAATTAGAAAAAAAATAAATGCATCGAATGTTACAGTAAGGAAACATACCTGTTCCCCGAACAGGTAATAGTGCTTGTAAATGGCGACATGTCTTACCACCTGTCACATTGAGTACTGACTTGGGCAACACGTGGGTTTGAGGTGGCCATAGGATTACTACCTTCGCAATTGCGGAGATGGACACCTGAACTTTTGACTATCCCGCAAGGGTTAATTCGTTAACGCTTGTGTCCTTGTTTTTTTGATTGTCTTGTATTGTAGTTTTTATCCCAAATACCTCGGTCTAAGGTAGTTACCATATAATATATAATAATATTTGGACATTATTACACTAATTAAACTAGCCTCTTAGTAAGTACATTTAAGACTTGTATTAAGGATACTAGTCAAGGTATATTTAAGAAATGTATACATATTATATATATAGATAAATACATATATAGCATATATAATCAACGACCAGACTGGAAAGCAATAGAAAAGCGTAGTTCTTAACTCTGCCTTCACCGGGAATCGAACCCGGGATCTCACGATTAGCGTTCAGGTGTCTAACCGATCGCGACACGGATGTCGTCAAAATACCATATACGATACTTGAAGAAAAGCAGCTAGTTACATGAAATTTTAGTGCCAAACTAGCATAAGTGGTAAATCTTTGAGCACATAAAAGCCACCGGAACTCGTATCATATTACAATTTAAACGAAATATAACCTTATTGGTTGATGTGGATATCATGTAGACAAATACATACATTCGCATCATGCCTGTTTCCCTGTAGAGGGGTAGGCAGAGATCACGTATACACTATTCCGATCTGACAAAATATTTTCGCTTCATTATCATTCATACGCCTCCTCATACAAAAAAGGGTGACGTTAAAATATATATGAGAGAATTAACTAGTTTTAATTTCTAAACTACATATATTAATGAGATTTATACAAGGACGAAAAAATGCAAAATAAACTTTATAATCTCTGTTTGTCTTTCTACATGGAAACAGGCAAGTTGCGTATGCTTTGTTAACATAAATCAACATATATACATATACATTCACGTCCTTCAATCCCTTTCAGGGTGGACAGAACCTCGGAGATTTAGTATTTTTAGGTCACTTTTTAACATGAATATTAATTAGGTTTGTGATGTCATATGGAACATCGATGACAGCTAACCCATCACCCATTTGATCCCATTTACCCCTACTCCTTTACTCACCTCCTATACCATGTCGGGAAGAACGGCAGCTAGTTAGCATTCCTTTTACGTCCCAGCTAGCACGGGACGAACCGAAACAGTCTTATAAAGACTTTTGCAGTCAAATGTCTTATTCCTATGAAGACTTTTGCAGTCAAATGACTTATTCCTTACCACAGTACTTTTCCTAAGTGTGGAATAAATGAGCCTATTTCCTGCTGGGGGTGGGCAGGTCGATTTTCAATTTCCCAACAAATCGTTTTCCCGATTCGGAGCCTGACTACGGATTCTCCGTCCGTAGTAAAGGCAATATGGAGATTGGAAAATTGACTACGATTCACACGCATCCGTAGTATGAGATATTGAAGGGTAGGTTATAATTTATAAAGAGTAGCAACTTATAAGGTTTGAGACAAATTACTTGTGATAGGGTAAGATATGTATTTGTTATAATATATGCCTTTGGGATCAAATTATTTTGTATATTATTAACGTATGTATTGTTAATAAGGGTGGATAAAACCAGTGAAATTGTTTAGTTGGTTTTATTTCAGGGTTTATTTCAGGTCTAGTGCTATTACGTACATACATATACAAATACATACAGATCACGTCCGTTTCTCTACAGGGGCTATTCAGAGACACAAACCACCATCTGACCCACATAATTGACATACACCTTCTCATACACATTTGCGGTTATAGTTTCTAAACTAGTAAACTTAATTCGACGTAGCTCAGTTGTTTGGGGCTTGACTCTGTATCAGTGGGTACAGGGTTCAAATCCCACTTGAGCATGTATCAAGGGAAATGAAGTTTAATGAATTTCTATGTACATTTTCGTAATAAAAAAATATTTACGACACGTATCGAATACTACGGTGGGGATAAACATCATGAAGAAACCTACCTGTGCCCCGAACAGGTAAAAGTCAATGCTTGTAAATGTCGACATGGCTTTACCACCTGTCACATTGAGTTTTAAACCTAAGAATAATATACCAATATTTGTCCATACAACCTTATAACCTGAGGAGGTTCCGCTATGAAAGAGTACGTACCTTAATCACATAATGCATCACTTTAGGATGTGCACGAGGCTCTTCGGGGATATAAGCAGATGTAAGCTAGCGTTAAGGTAAGGGTGGGTGCTTATAGGGTGATGGAATATAGGCCTGAAGTTAAAGGGGTCTGATAATAATTATCAGAAGATTAGAAGTATAGAATTTCATTAATAGAATCTTAAATTCAAAAAAAACTTGTAAATTATAGAGTGGAGATACTAAAATTTAAAAAAAGAGTTTTGAAAATTCTAGTATTTGTATTATTTCGTCTATTACAAAGATATCATCTTTTTCAGGCTTTATAATTGTAAATGTTACTGAGAAATCCAGTTATAATGTTTTTATTATTATAGACACAATAACATATCGGCGTTAATATATATACACACACACACATATGTATAATGCCATTTTTCTAAGTAAGTTCTGAAATAATGTAACAAATGTCGAATTTGCGAATCATGTCACAAATTGGTAAATGGTAAAAAGTAGTCTGGTAAAAAGTGGTTTTCTGTATTGTCTGCCGTCGATGTCTTTTCATGTGGCTTGGGTGAGTTTGCCAAAGCAGTGATTAAGTTATTTGATTAGTTTAAGAATTTATGTTATAGCATACGCATTAGGTATTTGCCTGTAAAGTATGTTATCCTGTAATAATAAATAACGTGTAGATTTAAGACGTTACATTTCTTATGTGTTAATATTTCATTTTTGTAATGTATTAATAATGTTTAATGCTACTTCGTCATTGACTACTGTACTACTTACCTCGTAATTTCCTCTCAACAAGCATCCCTTATAAGTTACTGCCCTCGTTAAACTAGATATAGTGTGTACGCGAGTGTTCTGGCTATTAACATTTATCCCAGTTGCTGAAATTACTAACGCAGGTGCTAAGCTCAAGTTTTAAGGCTATACAGCCGCAGTAATAAACTCGTAGTACAAGTTTTGTAGTATAAGTTTTTCTTAATTGCAATATAGCGGTAACAATGTTACACTTAGTCAGATTGACTTATAATTTACAATAAAACTTAGGAGACTATTGCACCAATTGAACTAGCTCTTTGGTAAGGTAAGACTTGTGTTAAGGTTACTAGTCAACGTATATTTAATAAATATATATATATATATATATATATATATATATATATATATATATATATATATATATATATAATATACATATAAGTAGCATTTATAATTAATGACCAGGCTAGAAAGTATAAGAAAAGCGTAGTTCTTAATTCTGTCTCCACCGGAAATCTAATACCTTTAGGCGATCTCACGATTATCGTTCAGGTGTTTAACCGTTCGCGCTACGGAGGTCGTCATTATCATTGCAATATTAACAATTCTCGTTGTCGTAATTAAACTTGATATGCCTATTCTAAGAACTAGTTTTAGTTCACGATGTTTTTCTAACCATATATACCTGTACATAGTGTGAAGAACAAAAGAGCAAGTATGAGAAGGTCAATGGGAGTGAGTGAAACAAGATAGATTTGTCAGGATCATCCTAGGTGGCGATAGATAATGTTAACCGTTAGGGACATAGAGGCGTCAATATATGTATGTTGTAAGTCTGTCTAATTTTATTTCTAACTACTAAGCAAAGAGAATTACAATAAATATAAACGAAATATGTCTGCAAAGGTCTATTATTCTTCCATTAAGCTTGCGTAAGTAATTGCTTCGCTAATGGTATTAGGCCGCATGAGTGGGCTCACGTGAAACGTTTTTCTGAACGTACATTTGAAAATTCTTTTCAATTATTCATTCATTCATTCAGTTGGGACCTCCTTTTGTGTGTTTCCCTCGTTTTAGTTGTTATATTGCCAACGTATGTATGTATTCAAAAGACAAACGCGTTCACGACCATTAACTCCTGTAGGGTAGTCAGAGGTTCAAGTTTCCATCTCCAGAATCTCAGAGGTAGTAATTCTATGGCCACCTTGAACCCTGTTGACCAGATATTCAGTACTTAATGTGACTGGTGATAAGCCGTGTCGCCATTTACAAGCACTAACTAACTGGTTGGGTATAAGGTAGGTTTACTCACATGATAAACAATCGCCGTAGTATTCGGTGTATTTTGTAAAAGATTTTTTATGACGATAATGCACATATAAATTTATTAAACTTCATTTCCATTGGCCTCATTCTTCAGGCGAGATTTAAACCCTGACCCACTGATACAGAGTCAAGCCCCAAACAACTGAGTCACGCCGAATTATTGTTTCGAATGATAAATAAGTGCTGTAGTCAAACTACAAAGAAACTAGCTGTCTTCATCTCATTTTAAGCATGTTTCGTAAAAAAAATAATACATACTTTTATCCATAGGTAAGATAAGTTAGATTTCTAAAATCTTTATAACAATTGATGATAAATGAAGTTTTTAATAATAATATGAGGAGATCTTTCCTTGTTATTTTAATTATATTGGTAGACTACTTTTTAGAGAAAGAGATTACTTTTTAGTATATATATATATATATATATATAAATAATATATATGCTTGTATACGGAGAAGTGCTAATAACTACTGACTGATAACATGAAAAAACAAATCATTGCTGTAAATTGAGCTACGAAATTTAGATTTAAATTTCTACAGCATTTTTACTGACACCCGAAACAAGCTCGGAACTAAGGCAAACTTCTAAAGTGAAGCCATATTACATGGCAAACGGCTTCGGTGATTACTGCCCAACTTGAACTAAGTTAAATCGAACTTAAGTAAGTTACACCGCATGTAATTAAGTGACATCCGAGTT